>JAOTRH010233806.1:0-10079 GCA_034768845.1 Heliamphora exappendiculata
AATATAATAGATTTCATGCATGATTTGAAGGGTTGATAGAGTAATGGGTGAGTTGGGTTGGGTTCTCATAAAGAGTTGAGTTTTGAGAAAAGATTAACCATGATTTGTTCAAATTTGTTGTATAAAAAGGGTTTATGAAGCTTGAATCTAATGTTTCGGAGTTGAAAATTAGATTTGAGACATGTTTGATGAAGGTTTAAGGGTATGGAGGCTAGAAATTCAAAACATGGAAAAATATGGGTATGTCTCAGACCCCAGCGCGCTCGAGCAGAACCCTATCCGCTCGAGCAACCAAGTGGCAAAGAGTTGGGAGCTCGAGCGCCCGTCGTCCGCTCGAGCGGACTGACTGCACAGAGTCAACTTGTTTTGATCATAGCTCTCTCATTCGGACTCCGAATGGGGTCGCTTTTGTACTCAAATCGAAGCCCCGGAAGTTATCTTTCCAAAAAGATTACTCTCACAAGAAAATTATTTTTGTAGAAAAAGTTATAATTAAAATAGTGAGGGTATGTCAAATTTTCTTAACCGTTTTTCACCCGTTTTTGGCCGAATTTCTTGAAAATAGTTATTTTCATTAATACTAAACCCTTTTTATCGATTTTTTTGTCTGTGGGCTATGGGTCACCAATTTCAATATACATAGGTAGAGACGCGTGTATTGCACCGATTGGTTGGGTTTTGCAAAAAAGTGGGTTTTTAACATACAACCAAGGTTTTTGATAACAAGAATGGGTATCGAAATATGGTGATATGACATAGTCATCTTCTAGCATTACTAACTTTTCTAGAGAGAAACCCGAGTTTTGAACATATACATATCTACCTATGATGGGTGCATTCCATTTTGTTCAAATAGCATGATCGTGTTTGAGTTAGTTTATGCATTAACATTCTATGTGGTTGATAACGGAAATATGAATTGAGAACTTTAAATAAAATCTATAAATTCAAGGATGTGTAAGATGATGAAAGAATTTTGAGAGTTGTGATAATCTATAGTATTTACATTCCGCAACTAAGTGTGGCATATGACTATGCCGGGTGATTACTTTGGGTTTTTACTATAAAATCGAAAAACGCTTGTGTGTGATATGGGTTTGGCGAGAGGAACCCTTGGGGTTGGACTCGCGTGTGTATGATATGGGTTGGGCGAGAGGAACCTTTGGGGTTGGACTCGCGCGTATGTATTGTGATTTGAAATATATAAAGGCCCGATTTGGTATCTAACGGATCGTTTAAGGTTTGGTACGAGTTTTTCCTCGATAAAAGACTGGAAAACTGCGCAGATTGGGTTCTCTGCCCGCCAGCTAGTGAACTGGGAAAGGACGTTATTAGGTTCTCCCCCCCCCCCGGCTGGTAAATCGGGAAGAGACGTTAGTCGTGCCGGGTATAGAACGTCCCGTTACTCTATTGGGCCTGTGTGGCCGAGTTGATGGTAATGATATGCGAGTCTATACGCTCATCCGGTGTTGGTGCCTACTTTTTACACCACGAGTTGGTGAAGGATGAGAAATATATACAAGTGTTACATGCGTGCGTGCGTGGGTCACGTGTGCGTGTAGCGTTGAGAATTGTAATGCATTATGGAAAAGGGAAAAATGATCATAATGAAATGGAAATTAGGAACGTGGGTTGTTGAAACTAATGGGTGAAAGTGTTATTGTATATATGTCGGTTGCACCCATCACACCTCACAAATCATGCATTACATCTGAGTTAATCTATATCCTACGAGCTTCGGCTCACGTACATTTACAAAACCATTTCAGGTTTCAAGGACCAAGAGCAATACCAGGGCCAAGATTATATTATGGAGAAGGCTAGAAGTTAGAAGAGTAATTTTATATCTCTTGTATTTGTATTATCTTTGTATGTAGATTTGAGTTGATGAGTATAATGATATTGTGGTTGTAAATAAACCCTAGGAGAATCACAAGCTTTTATTCGAAATTAAATATGTATGAGAATTTAATTGTTCACAGAAGGTTTATATTTTGGGTTGGTTTCCAAAAAATATATTCGGATTATATTAAAACGTTCTCGAAGCATTACAAATGGTATCAGAGCTTTAGGTACGAATACCTAGGAGCTGTGGGAAGTAAGGATGACCCTTAGCATGTGACTTGTTTGATGATATTAGGCACCACTACACGGCACGAATTGTGTGCTTGCATGAGTTTGATATTGAATTATCTTGTGCATGTTATGTGTTTATATGAGCATGGAGGGTTAAGTCGTGGGGTGATGTGACATGCCATATGGTGTCCAATCAACTATTTTGGGGTTCAAAATAGAAAAGCGTTTGGCCGACGTTCTTTCTATGAGAAACCTGAATTAGTTGCCTGGATTGTCGCGTTGCTCTAAGGCTTTCCCTCGGTATGTGAATATGTGTTGATGTGATGTGATTAGGTGGTAAATAATGTGTAGCTTAGCTTTAGGAGGTTCGGTTGAGTTCGACCTAGTTGTGTGTTGTGATATCCTCATGGAAGGGGTTATGGATGATGGTATGGATAGTGAGATTATGATTCGGTGGTCAGTAATGGTGGTAGGTGTAAGCTCGTGAGACAAGCATCGATTGTTTGGAGTGTGTTGTACCCAGGTGAGTTGGGGTTGACCGTAGTTAGTTGCCTGTTATGTGTTGTGCTACTCGTTGTTTAACGAACAAGTATAGTAGAGTGTTACCTTTTGGAGGTTGTTTATTGTGATTGGATATGAGGCGTGGTTTTAGGTGCATTGAGGATTATGTACGTCGTGAGCCAAGCTATTTCTTGAGCCATGCTATGTCATGAGCCGTGTACCCTAAGATTGGGTATGGACGGGAGCATAGTGGACGGGAACATAGTGGACGAGAGCGTAATAATTTTCGGTGTAAAGTGTGTTGGAAAGTCTGTGCGTAGGCACGTGTTTGGGAACACCCCTTACCTTGAGAGGTGTTGTTGGTGACCACAGTGGTATCTTGTGATTTTGAAGGTTAGATTGATAACCTTTGTGTTTTCCTCCTAGCGTGATGCTAAGTCGTGTTTCTAGATATGTGGACTAAAGATGTTATCAATGAGTTGGTTATCGAGTAATGTGCGTATACGTAAGATGAGATGTATATCGATGGTGGTTGTAATGTGGTGAATGAAGATTTGAAGTCATTTGGGAAGTTTCACGGAGAAGAGTTTTGTGACTTAGGTCGTTGTTCTCAAGAGTAAGAACTAAGTGGAATACATAGTGTTGGGTAAGAGTATGAGTGTGTGACGTTTGTGGGGCTTGTGATAGATGTTGTTGGTGTAGTTGATTTGGTTATCTTAGGATGATGTACTTGTATGCGAAGATCCCGTGAGCGGATGATGTTGGTCGTGTGTGATCCGATGTAAGATCTAAAGGCGGTGATGTTGTTTTACCCTTATGATTGAGTAATGGGTGGTGCCGTTCGGTCCGGAGTCGGTAGGCGAGGTCTATTTTGTTTGAGTTGCTTTTACGTTCAGATAGCTGTGTGCTGGTGGTAGTCATGTAGTGACATAAGAGATGGAGTGTTTTATGATTTCTGGGGATACCGGAGCCGCGAGCTAAGGACTGTGGCGTGGGTTTTGTCTACCCGTTTGATTGTTACCTACCTATAAGAAATCAAGTTGATGTGCTGTAACCCTATGAGGAGATGTCCTAAAATGAGGAGAGTATGTATGGTGTTATGCCTTAGTAGTTAACCAATGCGAATGTTATGGACACGTGTGATGTACCGTTAGGATGTGAAGGCATGAATGATAGTTAATCTGCTTGTGAAGAGACCTAAGTGTAAGAATCTGGTGTAACGAGTGATATCCTCACTGTGAATGGTCAACTTTCTTTCAAACCTAGTGTGTAATGGTGGCTTTACGAGGTAGTGACGTGGAGCAAGGGCCTCAGTGCCGACTCATGGTTTTCCTAGTGAGAAAGATGTATTAGGGATGGTTGACCAGTGTGATTATTCGTTCTTGGAGGAAGAAAAATGTTGGAATCATAAGAGTGCGGATTCATTTGCTCATAGTTTTTGGAAGAGCCCGTTTGAACCCAAGTGTATGGGTAATGTTTCTGAAGATGTAGTTTGGTTTGTGTGAAATGCTGGTAGCTTTGGTTCAAGTCAGGTGAAGTCCCTAAGGGAGTTCCATGGGTCTAAAGCCGATATGAGTATAATGCGAATGTGGTCTAAGGGTTGAGAGTTTAGTGTAACGGATGATTTGGATATCATGATTGGGGTCGATAGTAACTGTGTAGCCATGGGTGATGCAACCTCAAGGTGAGATTTATTGGGCTCTTTTGAAGCCAAATATCATTGGGAGTCTCAGAGAATTTGTGTTCGTGTTGTAATCCATTAATGTGTACCTTAGAAAATGGATATTGTCGGAATCAGGTGATTACAAGGCTAAGTTCCTTGTGAATTTTCTGGTTTGAGTCTGTTCACTCAACCGTGTGAATGTAAGTGTGTAGAGTTGCATTCCCTTGGAGATTGGATTGGTAGACCAGGAATATTTGTCCCTGTTGACGAGGAAGTTCGTGTCGAGGCATAGAATCTTTTTGTACTGCTTAACCGAGAACCGTTAGTCATGGTGTGTAGCTTATTCTGGGTTGATGATTGCATCTCTAGTTCTTGGTAGAATGGAAATTTTGTTGGAATCTTGCCGCTGGAATATTCACGTGGTGGGTTTGATAGGCTCCTGTGAGTCTGGAATTGTGTTATGTTTGGAAGCTTTGGATTACACTAAATTCTTAAAGTGCGAAGAGTGGATCGACCATTTGAAGGGATGATGCAAATGTATATAGTTTTACTCTGTATAAGTAAGTGATTACCGGTGAAGCATTTAATTTATGAGGTGTGCATAATCCTAGTGGCTCATGGAGTTCAGGTAGCTGCGTTAGTGTTGATGGCTGAAGGACTCAAATAATGTCGTACAAGTAGTGATATGGTTTTAAGTTTGTGAGGGTATGTCAATTTCTTAACCGTTTTTTACCCGTTTTTGGCCGAATGTCTTGAAAATAGTTATTTTCATTAATATTGGACCCTTTTTATGGATTTTTTTGTCCGTGGGCTATGGGTTACCTATTTCAATAAACATAGGTTGAGTCATGTGTATTGTACCGATTGGTTGGGTTTTGCGAAAAAGTGGGTTTTTAACATACAACCAAGGTTTTTGATAACAAGAATGGGTATCGGAATATGGTGGTATGATATAGTCATCTTCTAGCATTACTAAGTTTTTTGGAGAGAAACCCGAGTTTTGAACATATACGTGTCTACCTAAGATCGGTGCATTCCGTTTTGTTCAAATAACATGATCGTGTTTGAGTTAGTTTATGCGTTAACATTCTGTGTGGTTGATAACGAAAATATGAATTGAGAACTTTAAATAAAATCTATAAATTCAAGGATGTGTAAGATGAAGAAAGAATTTTGAGAGTTGTGATAATCTATCGTATTTACATTCCACGAGTTAGTGTGGCATATGACTATGCCGGGTGATTAATTTGGGTTTTTAATATAAAATTGGAAAAAGCTTATGTGTGATATGGGTTTGGCGAGAGGAACCCTTGGGGTTGGACTCGCGTGTGTATGATATGGGTTGGGCGAGAGGAACCTTTGGGATTGGACTCGCTCGTGTGTATTGTGATTTGAAATATAAAAAGGCCCGATTTGGGATCCAATGGATCGTTTAAGGTTGGGCGAGAGGAACCCAGTTTTTATATTTACATTTTATGGGCCTGCGTGCCCCAGTTTGACATTTCTGACATACACTTACTTGATTCATGGGCCTATGTGCCCCAGTTTACTATTTTTATTGGGCCTGGGTGCCCCGATTTTCATTCTGATACTGCATTTTTGGGCCTTCGTGCCATTTTATTATCTGCTTATCTGCTTGATGCATGATTCTATCTTATTTACTGTTCGAACTTGCCTTGGAAGCATAGTTTAGTTGTCACAACCCACAGATCACACACACTGTAAATTATCCCATACTCGTCATGTTGAAACATGGCAGTCGCCATACTTGAACATAGCGGTCGCCCACTTCAACATGGCAGTCGCCTGGTCAAAGGAATGATGTCACTGTACTATGCTTTTTAGAGTTGGCAGTTGCCAGTTCCAAGATGGCGGTCGCCACATCAATCATGCCTTTTCCCAAAATTCAGATTTCCTGCCCCTTCCTAGCCTTACAAATACAGTCCTGGATGCCCCATTTACGGTTACTCCGTCTCAGATGGCTTCTCCTCTTTCTCCATGGATTGAAACACTTTCCCACATTGAACGTCTGAACTTCTCCCCATTTGGCTTGAATACCATTTTCTCGCTGAGGGCTGTGAAGATTAACAGACCGTTACTGATGGCTGCTGCACAACTTTGGGATCTGCGGTCCTATGTCTTTCAGTTTGGTCTTGAAGAACTCTGTCCCACTGTGGAGGAGTTTGCTGCCGTTTTGGACTTGGCTCAGTGAGGCCCTATTATCGTTCCTACTCCTTTCCTCTTAGTTCGGCAGCAGGTGATGCAATTTTGCGGTCTATCTAAGATGGAGGCTTCCCTTCTAACCTCGAGTGACTATCTTGATATCTCATGGCTTATTGAGAGATTTCATCCTACTAGTGACCTCACCGATCTCGACTTTCAGCTGCGGCGTCATTATGCACTTTGCTTCTGCCTCTTTGCCCAGTATTACTTGTCCCTTTCGATGGGCGGGTTAGTTGTGTCCTGGTTGACATTGCTGGCTAAATGTGGATGGGGAAAGACCTCGTGCCCCTGGTTATGGCTGAGACACTGTTGGGTTTGGACGTTGTTCATCGTGGCGAAATCACCTCCTTTGCTGGCAACCCCTTACTTCTCCAGGTGAGCTCAACATCTTCCTCGTTATTTAGCTCTATGTTATACTGCAAAGGTCTTTCTCTTACTGTTCTAACTCTTACTACAGATCTGGCTGATGGAGAAGGTGAATCTTGTACAGAAACCTTCCACTGATAGGCACAATGCTGCTGCTCTCTTTTACTGCCCGTGTTATCAGATATGCGATACAGAGACAACCTGGCGATAATATCTTTTCTCTTAGATTGGCCCATACATTACCTGGCAGTGTCCTTGGTGGCGGATTCCTGCTATGACTTTGACTACTATGGATCATCCTAGTGTGCTGCTTATTGGCCTACGTCAGACTACTTTCTACTACCCTCACAGGATCATGCGGCAGTTCGGGCAAAGTCAAATCATATTTCCCAGCATTTGAGGCCGTCTGTTTTCTTCTGCACTGCGGGCTCCTTTTCTAGCACAGTATCGGGATGCCTGGCCATCCCGCTCATTGATGGAGATGCACGAGTTGCAGTGTCTCAATCTTTTCGCTGAATACAAGACATGGTTGACACAAGATAGGAAGAAGAAAGACAGAGAAGAGGAGAAACAAGCGGCGAAGAGGAGGAGGATTTGAGAACCTCTGCTTTGTTTTGAAAAATTTCACAGCTTTCCTTTTTTATTTGTAGAGTTTGGGACTTGCGTGCCCTCCCTTTATTTAAGAACTTTATAGTCTTGCTTATAGTAATGAAAAACTCCCACTTCACATTTAAGATGGTTCAAATTTATTCGAAGCTTGAATGTCTTTATTATCAAAATTCAAAAATTAATTTGTATTGGTCTTACTCATATTCAAAGATGGATAAAAACAAAGAAAGTGGCCGAACTTCTTAAAGAAGCTGCCTACGTATCCTAAAAGGATGGAATCAGGCCTTAACGTAGTTCGGGCTCGATTTTGGCTCGGGTATTGACACTTTCCTTTTGTGATGCCCTAACTTTTTCCAAGGTCGCCCTTTCGAGATTTCGGCCTTGCGAGTTGCTCTAACTTTTGCCTGAATTGCCTTTTCAATTTTAAACTCAGCGAGCTTCTATTTTATCTTTATTTTTACCTCAGGGATTGTACTTTTTGAGTTGATCATGGTTAACTGGAGTGGAAAATACGTTGCCATCCAAATCTAAGATAATGACTGCACCACCGGTCATGATGGTTTTTATAAGAAACGGTCCGGACCAGTTTGGTTTAAATTTGCCCCTCGGATCGAAGATAGGAGCTCTGATTTCCTTGAGGACCATATCTCCTTCTCTAAGATCCCGAGTCTTGACCCTTTTATTGAATGCTCGAGCTATCCTCCTCTGGTAACCTTGTACATGAAATAGGGCTTGCAGTCTCCTTTCATCAAACAAGAGAAACTCTTCCATTCAGTTCCTCTGCCATTCTGCTTCTAAGTTATTAGACTCAGCCATTACCCTTAGTGAAGGGATTTCCACCTCAATGGGCAGCACGGCCTCCATCCTATATACTAGAGAGTACGGCTGTTCTCAACGGACAGACGTTCAAAGCAAATCCATTATCAATAAGGGTCACTGGGACCCACTTTTCTAGGAACTTAACGGTGATGTGAAGCGGCTTATTGTGACTTTTTCCTTCAACGGGCAGATCCTTATCTGGGAAGGAAACGACTCTTGGCTCAGCAGCTAATATAATAAGTCCAATAAGTTGCTCGAGGGTTGCATCTATCGAGACACTGGCCTTGTTCAATACTTTCAAAATATCTTATCTACGCTTATGCGACGCCATCAACAAGCCCCAAATACTAATATTAGCCTGTGTCTTTTTTTAACTTTCTCAGTACAGTATCATCTTCCTCCTCTTGCTCTATCCCTTTCCCTTTTCCACCTGCTTGTCCCTTTTCTAGCTGAGTTTGCTTAAAATGTCGTCCACTTCTAGTTAAGTGTTCCACGCCGTCTTCGGGGTCCCATAACCCTAACATCACATTATTAATCTGTTTTACTTCGTTTATGTGCAGAGGGCTTTCGAATGCCCACAAATCATTTAAGTTACTAATGGCTGCACTTTCTTATCTTTCCTTGTCATCTTCAATAGCCCGCGTGTTATCGAATTCTTCCCAGATGTCCTTTTCAATAAAATTCACTTGCTATTCACGAGCGGCCCAAAAATCAGTCCATTCAATCCCATCAGATTTCAACACAACCCTGACCAGCCAATAGGATTGCATGTCGTTAACGTGTATTTCCTCCTCAAAAAGTTGAGGAAGGGTGATTCCATTAAGTACATGACCGAACCCATAAGGTCGAGTCGGGCAATCCAATGGCCAGTCATCCTCTTCATTGCGCTCCTCCTCTTGTTGGTAGGTTAGGATCATCGGTCGATACCATTCCTATGCATCATCATTTCATTCTTCCATCTTGTCACGGCTGCCTCTAATCATCATGAATGAGCATACTGTTTGGTTCTCAATTATTAAAACATGAGGGCGAGGTAGGTGTGCTGAGCAGATATGCTGACTCGGGTCCTCCGATTCTCCTAAAGATATGCAATTTACCCCAGCCTACCTGGCATGATTTGGCAGCAAGTTAGTAGTAACATTTGGCTTTGGGGTAGCTGATGAAGCGGGGATCACTTTGTTGTTAATAAGATTCTAGATCTCATGACGGAGCCTCATACATTTGTCAGTTAAATGCCCGTGGCCTTGGTGGAAGACACAGTATTGGGAGGCATTGTACCTCGGAGAAAGTGGATCAGGGACATGCATAGGGTCCAATGGCTTGATGAGCCCCTTTTCGATGAGTCGATTCAAGGCGGTGGATAAAGAAATATTGAGGGGGTGAAGACCCTCCTCAGCTTTTGTTGTTGTCACCCATTGTCTGGCTGCTGGAGGTTGTTCGCTAGATGGGTGGAAGAAGAAGGATTTAAAAGTTTCACCTCGCCCGAGCGAGCAGCGGATGGATTTTGGTTGGTTGTGGGGAAGGTCCTTCTTGATGGTTTCTGGCTCAGCTCGACTCTTTCAATGTCCCCAAACTGGATTGCATCCTCTATTTGAACCCCAGCATCAAATAATTGCTCAAACGTGGAAAGAGACTGTGTGATCAGATAGCGTTTTAGGGGAGGCTAAAGATTCTTCACCACGATCCTGACTTGCTCTTTCTCGGAGGGCTCGTTCGTCATTTTTACAGCCTTACCCCTCAAGCATGTTAAGAAATCAACAAAAGGCTCCCTATTTTCTTGGCGAGTGGTTTCTAACTCCCGAGTTGTTACATCTAACTGGAC
>JAOTRH010233817.1:0-10079 GCA_034768845.1 Heliamphora exappendiculata
AATTATAAACTTATTAATTAATAATAAATTTATAGTAAACTAATAAACAAATAAAATATAAACTAATAAGTTATAAATTTATACTAAATAATTAACTAGTCAATTAATTATAATATATTATGAATTTATAATAATATCAACAATGATAAACTAATTTAATAACTAGTTTATAGTTTTACTTAAAAACTTATTATTATAATTTTAATACATTAGTTTATAATATATAAACTAATCAATTTTAAGTTTATAGTATAATATAATAAACTTTAACTTTATAATTTATAAGTTAATATATTAACAACTACTAATAATGTAGCAAACTAACATTATATTATAAATTTATAAACTAAATAACTATAAAAATAATAAAAATACAAATTAAACAAAAAAATAAAAAAAAATTAAGGCCCGCCCAAAGCCCTCTCAAAAGCTCGGGCCCGAGACCCAAACCCGAGCCTGTAGCCCAAATTCGAGTCATTTACTCTAGGGTCTGGGCTGATCCCCGGATAAAAAAACCCAGCTCAAAAATTTGGCGAGAGTCCGGCGAGTTCAAGCCGAATTTAGTCCAACTGAACCACAACCGAGTCGGGTCAAAATTATACCTCTAATTGAAACATAGACATATTTCAATTAAAAAAATAAGAATTTTTCAATTATTTTATGTTCAAATGGAATTAAGAACATGTTAGATATATCAACATAAAAATCCTCCAAAAGCTATTCTAAATAAATTATTCCAAATAACTAAGTTTTTCCTTCAAATTTTTCAAAAAAAAAACTAAATTTCTAAAAAATTAACCCTTTTTAAATATCCAAACAAGATCATTATAAAACTCAAACCCACAATTTTTACTATAAAAATTTAATTAGGACAATGCATTAAGCTATAAGACTAGCTTGGCCTTTCCTTTTCATTATAGATTTTGCTATTTGACCTAATCATGAAAGCGAAAGCTGATAATGAAAGTAGATGCAGTTGGTCAACTTCCTCTAACTACAAGATTAGATGCGGAGGCATTATTTCATCAAGAATAGAATCATTTGTTTCAAAAATTATGTATTTTATTTTAATATATAAAAATTTCTTAAATACATTTTAAAATTTTTTTATATGATTCGACAAGTTATAATGGTTTGTAATAACAGAATATAAAATTTTTGAGACAAATAATTCTTAGTAGTTGAATCAATATATTACCCATACTATGTATAAATTCTTTCTAAATCAACTTAAAAGTTTGAGTAATTATTTATAGGCTACCATCCTATGCTATTGCTCATGTTTTGCCTTGAAATACAAAAAAAAGTTAATTATCAAATCATAATATTCTCACTCTGCATGGTAGTTTAAAATTATTTTTTACCAAATAATTTCTTTTATATGTTTGACTTAAAATTAAAAAATAAAAATAAAATAAAAAACCTTCTTTTAAACAAAGCTACCGAACAATGGCATGTTGATATGTATTCTCATAATGTTCGGCCACGTATTTATATAGACGCGATAGTAATATGTCATTAGATATTATATTTGGTATTTTTTTTGTCATAACACATTAATAGTAGTTTAATTATATATGGAGATTCTTGTATAATGTGATTCTCATATTATTCAATATTCTCTGATACCTGAAGACAGATATAGAAAATTTTGAAAGATTTTTAGCGAAAATGTGATTTCTACTTAGCGTAGTGTGTTGGATTCAGGAGATAATTTCTATGATATAGTTGACTTACTTGACAAATTGGTCCCGTTTAGGATAATAATTTATTGATTTATTTTATTTTATTTATTTATTTTTTAGTATTTTTTTATTATTTTATTTAAAAATTTTAAAAATTTGTCTTTTCTTAAATCTCATAAAAGATTTAGTTCTACAACTTTTATTTTAAAAAATTTAATTCTATCAAATTTAGAATAATTATATTGTGTCTAATTTATTCATATTTAAGAGTTAATTTTTTTTTTCATTTTGGACAAGCAGAAAAATTTAAGTGATATATTTATCAAGTCATTATAACTGTTAGAAATAGGAAGTAATACATTTTTATTTAACTAATGTCTCAATTTTATGAATTGATAAATATATTATTTATCGCATTGAACTAAAATTGTGAAAAAAATTATTCTGAAACTAAAATTCTATTATCAATTGATAATAGTACTTATACTAAAATTATTCTAAAAAATTATTTTCTCAGACTTCTCAAATCAAAAGACAAAACAAAATTTTTTAAAAATTACGAAAGAAAAAAAAAAATCAAAATTGACCAAATTAAGCCAATAAGCTAGGTTTTTTTAATGTATTTTTCTATTTATTGTTTTTTTGTTTTTTAATTGAGATTTTATATGTTTTCGGTTTATTTTGTTAGGAGAAATTAAAACAAATAAGATTTTGACAAAACAAATTTTTTAAAAATTAAAAAGATAAAACAAGAAAAATAGCAAAAACTATCATAAATTAGGAATAAAAAAACATGAGCTTTAATTATAAAATTTCGAGCTCATTTTTTCATTTTAGGTAAAAAGTTCACATCTTTGATGCCTTATTAATTATTAAATCAAAATTCTCAATTATGGTAATCAGCGATTTCCGTAGCACGCGAGGGGCCACGATTACGTGCATTGACCACACGCCATCACCAAAATGATTCCTACGGACAGAATCAATGTGGTCGCATCATCGTGACCGTTCGATCTTTAAATCATTTTAAAATTAAGCACAAATTATGGTTATGATTCGCAACTTCTCTTTTTTGACTTTTTTTACTAAAAATGTCAAGAAATAAAGATTATTCATTTAAAAAAAATATAAAAAAATTAAAAAATTAAATTCAAACATAAATTTTTACTATTTTTAAATTACAATAATACTTCTTATTAACAACTTATTTACTATTAGTACCTAATTATATATAATTATTAATATTAAATAGAATTATGCTATCCATAGCCAACGGACGAAAATAATAGATAAAAAATGTATTGATATTTGTAAAAGTGATAAGCTATATTTTTAAAAATATATTAATATTAAGAATTTTTTTATATTCACTAACCTATTATTTATTGCCTAATAAGCGATGATTAACATTACCTTATTAAATATATAGAATGTTATTATTCACTTTAAACCAAAAAAATAAAAATATATAATTTTTTACTTAAATAACTAATTTTACAAAAAAAAGAGCTAGAACACGTTAAGACATGTGATTATGACATTTTAGAATATATATGTAAAGTAAAGCTTGACTAAATCTTATCAACTAACAAAGATTTCCTTTGGAATAAAAATTAATTTTTTTAAAAAAAATTAATTTTTTTAGTTAAACTTTTTTACTTTTCTAAAATTGTCCCAATGAAAAAAAAAACAAAAAAACCAAGTAAAAAAATGACAAATGATCAATAGATAATTTTTTTTGATAAAGGTGTAAATATTAGTTGATATTTAAAGATTTGTTCCATCTAACTTTTTTTAAATAAAATTAGTATTATAATATTAATAATTATCAAAAATACCCTCAAATTACATATTCAGAATATTTTATTAACCAAATCTCTTTTTAAACGGGAATAAAAAACCTCGCCCTACAGCTACCACAACCCTAGATTCATCGTCATTTTCTTCCTCTGTTGTCGTTATCGTTGTCATTAAGCCCGATGTCGTTGTCGTCCTTGGCCATTACTGTCATCATCCATCGCCATCACCATCAACGATTGTCAAAACCTTACCTTCACCATCACCATTATTACTTAACACCAAGTGTATTGTAAAATATCCAATTGATACATTTATCGGTTAGGGTACCACGACAAAAAATGTTACTAATTGATGTATCAAATGAATATGTTAAGATTTATATGGTTCAGATATAACTAATAAAATTAGCAGTTATTACTCAACACCAAGTGTATCACAGAGTATCTAATTCATACAATTAACAATTAGGGTATATAGCAAAAATGTCACTCATTAATGTATCAATTAGATATATTGAGATTCATGTGATACTATTATACACCAACTGTGTTGCAGAGTATTTAACTAATACATTTATCAGTTAAGATATTACGATATAGATGTAACTGATAAATGCATCAGTTAGATACTTTACTTCGTTGCCTTGCTCTCTTGGACCATTGGTTCGCCGTTTTGCTCGACCCCACGTAGAAAACCCCAGCCCTCAACAACCCTAGGAGTGACAACGACAAACAAAGTCTGTGAGGGAGGACGACGGAGATAGAGGATGACACCTTGCTCTCTCTGTAAATTGTTCGCACACAATGAGAACGAGGATGAAGTCGGCAGATGTTTGGGTTATAGCAGAGGGACATGCAGCCATGGTGAAAAAGGACGGACATGAATGCAGCAGAGGTTTGGGTGGGGGCGTAGGGATAGTCGTCGATGGTGGAGGTTTGAGTGGAGTCCGCGAGAAGGAGGTTTGGGTGGATGCGGAGGGGCATACGGCAATGGTAGAGGTTTAGGTGTTGTGAGACTCCGAATTTCGGAGACATCATATGTTTTAAAAGAAAATTTTTCCTTTAATTATTTTCATAAAAATAGTTCATAATATTTCTTAAAATTAATTATACGGATTTAAATAGATAACCCAAAAAAAAAGTAAACTTTATCATTACTACATAAGGTGTCTTCAAATATTACAACTAATTGATCTTCCAAAGGTTCAACATAATAGAATTACATTCAAAGTTTAATTACAAAACTCCTTCAAGGTTTCAACTGAGGGTTCGGCGTCATTTGTGATCCATGGTTTCACTTCGTCTTCATGCTTATCCTCCTCGCGGTATTCTTCTTTACCTTGCAAAAATTTCATGAGCTGCGATGCCTAATAAAAAACAATCAAAACCTTACTAGCCTACTTTTATCACACACATTTAAACAAAGCAAGTATGCAAGTATAATGTTGAACATTACATTAACAACTTAAGTTCACAATAATTTTTAGCATAAGTTTTCAAAAGTCAATCGTTGTTCAAGAAAACAGTTTTCTCAGGTCACACCAGAGAACCCATCCCAGATTCATCGCCGCGTTACCGCAATGGGAACTCACCTCCATAGTACCATTACATTTCCATATGCTCTTGTTCCCAAATGCCTTCCCCTCGCTAGTACATCACTCTTCTTGTACAGTTAACTGTTGTCACTCTGCCCATCCCATACTACTTGTACGCAGCTGAGTGTTGTTGTGGCACCAAGATTTGGGGTTGTTGGTAGGTCAAAAATATAAAAATTTAAAAGATGCTTGAAATTATTTTAATATCTTGAAAATTAAATTTTAAAAACTCATTTTTGTTAAAAATAGAGTCGCCACTTAGTTTTTGAGAAAAACAAAAAAAAACAAAAAAGTGGCTACTGATTTTTAAAACGTTTAATTAGAAAAAAAGGGTTCAAGGGCTAAGATTCTAATCGAAAAAGGTGTTAAGCACCCCGTTCGCCCAAACGAAAGGTTGGCATCTACTAATCATCATTGATTCTTAATAAGATTTTTCATATGTACGCAAATATAGAAAATGAAGGTAAAGAGAAAATATCCAAAATGAAATAAATAAACTACATAGCATATGTATATAGAACACCAAAATAAAACAAATAAAGAAATAAAATTCTAAATTCTATGGTATGCAATTTCTAACTAAAGGATACATGGAGCAAATGCACATGTAATATCATTAAAACAGCCTAAACTAGCATGATTCGAATAAAAGAACAAAAATATACTAAAGAGTCATCAAAATTAAATAAACATGAATTGCTAACAATATAACCTTAAACTATTCTAAATTTGATTGATTAAAATATATCTTAAAGTTAACATACTAAATATGCATATTATCAAATTATCAAAAAGAAATTAATGTGATTAACTTCTATGAAAGCGAAAAGTTAAACTAAAATAAAAAGTATGTGAAAATCATATTAAAAAGTTTACCAAATAAAATTAATAAAACTAATAACAAGTATTTTATGTATTAATATGATAGGAGAACATTTGAAAATTTCATTAAAAAGAAAAAGGAAATAAAGAGAAATTTTATAAAAAAAAAATTAAGGCAAAGTAAAAAAAATTAAAAAATGCTATTAAACTACTAAAAAGAAAATCTAACTATGTATATTTTATATTTTAAACAAAACAAAAGAGAAGAAAAGAAAAATAAAATAAAAGAGAGTTAAACTACCATTTATACTAACATTTAAAGGAAAAAATTACACTAATATCTAAAAGATAAAAACAAGAAAAAGAGAAAGAATATTAAACTAGCATAAAAGACTTCTATGAATTTTGAAGTTAAGAAAATAAAGGAAAATAAAAGAAATAATTATAAAAGAAAATTTAAAAAGAAAAAAAATGGAATACTAATAAAGGAAAATAAAACTAACATAAAAAAGAAAAATAATAGCGACTATTATACAAAATATAAAATATAGGTGTAATATTGACAATTACATCCATGTGTATGTAAGTGCTTGAATTATAACAATAACAACACCACTAGTCGTATTATCAATCATGTTAGCACTATTAATGAATTAATAGAACTTAGTGCAAGTGTGCAATGTGTGAAGCAAATAAATTAAACAAGTTAAGACTTGAATTATAACACGAATAGCTACTTTATCAAACTAAACACATCCATTATAAACCAAATGAATTCTAGTGATTAAAACAATTATATAAGTAATGTAAGAACATATGTAAGATAAAACAACCAAATTAACCAAGTCACTCCAAAGAGGTAGAAAATAGAGCTAGAAAGATCGGGGATTCAAACACAATACTTGGATCGCTAGTGAATCCTCGAGTCGAAAAATGGTGATAGGCAATCCAATCCTCTAGCGATGATCCAATCCAAGTTAGGGTTTCAGAATCTCGGCATCAGGGGTCCGACTCTCGGTACTTTGGCAAGATTTCGGCGTCGAGGCTTGGACTTGCTCGGTGCCTCGACAGAGTTTCTCTCTCTAGAATTCTGTCCTGAAAATGTATCAGGGGTACGGTATTTATAGAATTTCTCAACCAATAAAATGTTGACACGTTTTGGGACACATCAGGCCATTTGGAGTTGGCGGTCGCCAGCATGGATATGGCGGCCGCCACAACAAGTGTAGTTTCCAAGAAGTGGCCACAATGGAGCTAGTAACCCCAGGGTTCAATGTGACAATCACTGCTTCTGGATAAGGTTTCCAAAATGTTCTATTGGCGGTCATCATAATGAACATGGCGACCCCAGGGTTCTAACATGGCGATTCAATGATGATTTCACTGATCTGAAGGCTTTGAGCATTGGGTTCAAATACTGAGCTTGAATCATTTTTCGAGAATCGTACTGAAGCACCATTCCAATTGCTTTTATCATTGAATTCACCTAAGATTAGACGGGGTCAAATTAGGGTGTCTACATCTGTGAGACGGATTGAGATAAGGCACGGCTCAAGACGTACATGGACTCTTCCTCAACACAACAAAGTACTCAACTCAACCCATGTCAAAAAACCAATTTTTTAAGAAAAGTGACTTTCGTTCAAGGTTAAAAGATTTGTTTCCCGTGCATAGTCATAGTCAACTAGAATATTTCCACAAGAGGTAACTAATCAGTCCTTTAATATGCTTGTCATAAAATAAAAGCACAAACAGGTCTCATACATAACAAGTTAAAGGTAAAGTACAAGTGGAATGCCCACTAGGCATCACCTATCTATGAAAGAAAAAATTTCAGATTTGTATAGTCTTATTGTAAAGTACTTTTAAAATATCAAATCTCAGTAATTTGTTACGAAATTAGATGGGGTGGTATATGTTTATGTTAGGCAACATTTTCGTGAAGGAAGCAAGACTGTGGAAAGCTTCTAAACAGATATTAAAATTTGTTAAACAGAAGCTATCCAAAAACGATACTGTTTGGAAAAAAATGACTTTTATGTAAAATTGTATAGTCAAATCATTCCAAATAAATTTTAAATAAAAGATAACTCAAAGATTTAGCTCTGTACATAAAGCTTAACTTGAGGGGATGGTTTTAGAGTTTTCTAAAAATTGACAAAGTGGATTATTTTTCTACAATTTTGGCACAATACCGTACAAATTTTGTTTGGGGGACTTAAACACCTTTTTAGGTCCTATAAAAAACAATACATGCTAAAAACATCTCAATAGAGCTCCAGTAAAGACAGTTTTTGAAAAAGACACCATTTCGTTTTTTTGGAGATTCAAGTATGGCTTAAAAATGATTTTTTTTCTTAGTGTTTTTTTTGGTAAACTTGTTTATTTTCTTTCTTGATACAAATTTCGGGTCCATACACTCCACCACCACATAAAAACATAATATCTCAGAGGTGTTAACATGCTAATATCACATTCATTCAAGTCATGAAAAAATAATGTAGAACAACTAAGCTCAACACAACCGATTTCTAATAGTTTTTCTATTCGATTCTTCTTTGAACTTTCTTTGTTCTAAATTTGGTATAGTGCCCATGTCCCGTTTTAATATGTATTAAATATATTTTTTGGAGACCAACCCAATTCGGAAGCCTTTTTTTTCTTGAAAACTATGCCTTTGAATACTCCATTCTTGTCTCAAACTCCATTTAAAAACACCTAAATTAAACGTTTATCAACAAACACACCCAGCGAACCCCGCTCGAGCGAACTTCTGACCGCTCGAGCAGTCAGGTACCCTAGACCTCATTTCAAAATTCCTTTGAGACTGAGAAAATCAATCACTTCTTCTTCTTTTGGAAACATGGATTCAAATTCTTAAAGCAAGCTCTTAAAATACTCATAAAGGCTTAAACATCCATCCATTCCATGACAATCTGAAATCAACTTTATTAACAAAAATCACCATAAATCGGTGTTAAAGTGTTCAACCATTATACAATAAACGGTCTCACATGCTTGCACAACAGGAATAGGTGGCTCTATGGCCTTACAACAAGGTATTCTATCCCTCCAAATACAATATTCCAAACGTTCAAAAGTAAAATATTATGTCCATACAATTCCATTCTCCAAACTGACTATCTGGAAGGAATATAACTCCACCTGTAACGCCAAAGGTCCAATGACCGTTACCTCAGCCCAGAATCTTTGTCCCGCCATCACCTGAAATGTTCTAAATGACCTTAAACAATTACACATTAAATCACGACCGTCTCCGACATACATCTCATCATATACACATACACATCACTCGGTAACCAACCTGTTGACAACATCTCTAACCCACATACTCATTTCTCATACAATCTCTAACTTCTATCAAGAAACACAGTTCGGCACCATACCACGAGATAAACACAAGGGTCATCACACAGACCTTCAAACCATTAGTGCCACAGTGGCTACCAACAACACCCTGTAGGGGAAAAAATATTCTCAAGCATTGGCTAAGCTCAGACTTTCCAATCCACCTCGAGCCGATGATTATTACGCTCCCGTACACTATGCTCCCGTCCATATCCAATCTCAGAATATGCGGCTCATGACATAGTACGGCTCATGACATAGCACGGCTCATGACATACATAATCCACAACATGCCCATAACCACATCTCATACCTAACCACAACAAACAACCTCCAAGAAGTTTCGAACACTTTACCATATCTATTCGTCAAACTACTGGTAACGTAGAAACACACGGGCCACTAGCTATGGTCATTACCAACTCACATGGGTACAACACATCCTAAACAACCAATGCTCCTCTCATGAGCTTATGCCCACCACAATCACTAATCATCGATTTACACATCCACAACCCATACCATAATCTTAACTATAATTTTTCATAGTTCCTCAAGAACAACTCTTGTCACAAGAACATCACAGCACACCACTAGGTTAAACTCAACTTAACCTTCTAGAGCTACATACTGCTCAACACCCAGTCGTATCACACCAACACATAATCACATATCCACATACTGAGAAAAATCTCTAGAAGTGATGCATCAATCCGGGTAACTTGCTTGGATTTCCCGCTAGAATGGGCGTCGGCCAAACGCCTTTCTAACATGAACCCCGAACTAGTCGACCGGACGCCCAAGGGCAA
>JAOTRH010233828.1:0-10078 GCA_034768845.1 Heliamphora exappendiculata
AGTCAATAATTACTCAATGTCAACCTGATTTTGTTCCCAGCATAAATATGAAGATACAACAGAAATTACTAACAAAATACCTGATTGTGAACTTGGTGTAGAATTTCTATCCCGAACCATAGATTGTGGATCATCAATATGTCTCTGGAAAAAAGCTATGAGCCGATCAATGTCATCAAACATATTTTTCCGAAACTTGAAACCCATCGGATACAAGCCAATATACTCATGATGAAGGTTTGTGGTACGTATATAAGTTAGAATAAATATGCCAGGATGCTCATGGGAAATGCCAAAACAATAAACAATCCTCATCGGATACTCAGATTTCTCAATTCTTAACAGCTCATCAACTTCTGCTTTAGTGCCCTTCTTGAACTTGCGGAAGCTCAACATTGCCTTCAAATGAGTTACTAACGGATCAACATAACGGTTCATCACCTGCATTTAAAGGCAGAAAGCAAGATTTATTAGATTCCCTCCCATCCACATGTTCATTCAACATCAAATTAAGCAGCCAAAATGTTCAGAGAGCAATCCACAATGCTAGACAAAACATTACGTATATAAGATCCATAGAGTTGTTTAACTACTAAATCCACAAATAAAATCAATGATATGATTTAGCACTTCTGAGATGATGAGATTATCAGTACACAATTTAGCAAGGATCCCTTTGAAAAAACCTCTGTTACTGGGTACTCTTGCAAGAAGTTCAAAACAATTAATAACTTATAACTCTAACTGCTATTTAAATCTCTGAGAAAACATAAAGAGAAACTGAATTTTATTGATAAATAATCCAACTTTGGAAAAAGAAAAAAAAAAGCTTTAGGGGCATGCAACAAAAACACAATAGAAAAACTGAATGAGAACAAGTTTTCTGGACAGCCTAAGGGAAAAACAACATACAACATAAACATATAAAGCCTACAACATTTTCTTTATATGCACGCTAGAAACTAATAACTCCTCACAATAAGCCTTCTTCGTATATTAGACTACTGTCTGATTCTCAACTATCCCATTGATTAATATACCTAACTACTTGTCTCACACACGCACCTAACTTTTTTTCTCCCCAGAAAAAAAGGTATTGGTGGTTCCCTACTCATATATTGCCACCACTTAAAACACCCAGGGATGAGATTGAGACAGTACAAACAGATACGGGGTGCTTGTGAGAACTGGAATATAACTGAAATAAACAACTCATTCAGAGGTATCTTGTGGAAAGGTATTAGGAAAGGCAAGAATAAGTGTGCTTCAGATATTAACTTGACAAGCTGGGATGGCAACAGCATTCCCTTTTGGCATGTATAACTGAGTTGGAATGGTACATCAAGTGTAACTTTCCCCGCTCTACATGGATTAGATGTGGCTAAGAATACTACAGCTGCAAAAACCTTGTATCTCCAGAGATTGCATGATATGGGATGCATGTTCAACAAGAGAACAGAATGTTAACAAAATGAAGAAGCTTTTAAAGATTCTCCATGCGCAAAAAAAGAGAATGGAAACGAAATAGATGAAGAGGTGCTTTTGGATCGGGGAGATCTAATTTAAAAATTATCTTGAATATAGTTAATCAGAGGTTACAGGTTGGCTAATTTGTGCAGTAAGCAGCTAAATTGCACAAATATAGACACCGGCGTGATAGATACCATGTATCAACACTGCCAATTGATTTTATTTTTCCCTCCTTTTTTTATAAAAGAGCACCAATATTGAGACAAAAAAAACAGTGAAGACGAGGAAATACACAAATTCTAATTCTTATATCAAACATCTTAAGTATTACATCCATAGTTATGATTGACGATTTAGTTCACAATTCAATTCATCATTCATGCAAGAATCGACATGAATCTGAGCAAATCTACTTTGTGATAGAATCGTGACGAATTTTACGATTCACGAATCGATTCACTATTTACGATTCTTGTGATTCATAAAATATCTTATTCAACAAATTTCTAACACCTATTTATCGCTTTTTTTTTTCTTTTGAAATTATAATAATACATCGTAATGTGGGTTATTGTGGAAACAAGAAATGACCATGCAAAACGTGTCGCTTATTTGATAATTAGATGACTTATTAAAAAACAGATAGATTCGATAGGTTCTTAACCTTTTTCTTATTTTTCTTTTACGACAAAAGTGGCACTTCAACAATTTTTTTATTGCTAGGGTAGGAAAACAAACATTGTTTAATATGCTATTGGATTAGATTAGATGGACAACGGTTCGACAATTTGTTTTCTAGATTTTTTTTATTTGACAAGTACTTCTGTTTTTATTGAAGTGAAGCATTTGTTAAAACTCAACTATATATATTTTTTTTAAAAAGAATTTTTCTAAATATACAGTACATGTTTTAAAGTATTTTATGTTTAATATAAAAACAAAATGCCCATTGTCCTCTCTTATTCTACTCTTTGAAGTTTTTTGGTCCACTTTATGAACATCATCCCAATTCCTTTATCTTCATGCAAAACCTCTCAGCCATTTTACGTGGGGGAAAAAATATCTGGAAGCTCCCAAAGAAATATTTATTGTTATGTCTTTAAATGATCCAATTTAAGAGCCCAGGAATTAACTATTTGCCAAGAATTCATAAATAATTAACCTAGCTATAAGTACAAACAGTTCAAAAGAAACAAACAAAAAATGACCTAGTAATCTTTCCTTAACTATAATAATCAGAACATTTACAGAAAAAATTTAAAATAAAATAACCAGCACCAAGTGTTCAGCTAACATCAGAAACTATAAAATTCTTGCGAGTTGCGTCAACAGCAATTTGATACATCGGGAAGTAGCAAAACCCTTATGCACCAACAAACATAAAATTGTTCGTTGTAACTAGGGAAATTAAAAAGGCCTATGATAATCATATAAGATATTTTACAGACCTCATCCAAGTCCTCAAATGTGTCCACTCCGATTTTCAATGTCTTCCCAATACGAAGCAAGCTTGTGATGTCCTTGTGTTCCTTTCCACCTTCAATTATGTCTTTGTGGGCATACACCCCATCAAAAACTTTCAGAGTTAAGGTCAAATACGAGGGCCCACGAGAACTAGGACGGAAAATACTTTCACCTGGATCCTTGTCAGACAGAAACTACATAAAACAAAATGAATGAAGCATTAATGATAGATCAAATAAATTAACCACACCTATTTACGTCAGAATTAAAAATTTAAGGAGATATCAACACAAAAAAGAACAAAGCATTTAGGAAAGACATAACAGAATTGTGAAAAACATCAAAACGTAACGAGCTTCTTGCCAAGGAGTTGTCCTATTGATGATTCTAACTTCCAAAGAAAATCCAAGCATTCAAAATTAAGAATTCAACTTATATACACATTACACACACTGATTATTACCAATAGCGAAAAATCATAGTAAAGTTTATAACCTATACAACATAATCTTTCAAGTCCTCATTCACCTTAGATGTAAGTTATAAAAACAGGGGCCATTATCATGCAAGAAAAATGGCTTTCAATTTGGCCTTTATGGAGGGTGCCCATGATATGCTAACATTTTAAATTATATAACTTTGATTTCATGTTAGAAAAGGCTGTTGAAAGTTATGTAATACACGACTTTGGTGCTGGATGTGTACACGTGTCTGAGTTTTACTTGCACAAAGCAAGAAGAGTATCGGATGCATGATTGTTTCCGTGCCTCGAACCCTTGACTTCAAGGTCAAACAACGACAACTCTACACTAAAGAGTATAAAGTTAGGAATGCATATAGAGCGTTCATATGTTTTATATATGAACGTCTATATAATAAGATAGCTCATACTTTTCAAAATGTGTTCTCTCCTCTAATAGATTTTGAAAAGAGTGGTTGAGATTAATTCAAGCTCAGATCCGATGGTTAGAATCTTATGTTTTTGAAAAATGTTCTCTCTACTATTAATACATTTTGAAAAAAAGCTGCAATGATTAATTTAAACTTACATCCTACACCTTAAAAATCACAGTTTAAGTATATCTTTTAACGGTAAGGATACTGAGATACTCGCATAAAAAATTTAGAGCAAAGATACATTTTACCATTTTCTAACTCCCATCCATTCTTCCCCCTCCCTCTCTCTTGCTTGACAAACTCATTTCAAATCACTCACTTTCTCATTTAAACAAACTCATTTTAAATCCCACTCTAAGACAAACTTATTTATCATCTCTCTTCCCCAATTCTCTATATGCACCATCATCATGCCACAACCATCGTTATACACCCTCGCTACGCCACTATCATTAAATTATGTTTGATAGTGCCAACAATTCGCTAAATACATGGAAAGAAATATTTCCACAATGTATTTGTTGAAATATGAACATTTATTGGAGATTTGTGAAAATTTCAAATTATATTTTTTATGTTTTATAAAAATAAGCTAATATTATGTACATATGAAGTTCTAGAATAAATTTGAGTTAATTTTTCTAAAATTGATGTAATTCTTTTTTTTCTTATGCTCTCTCAAGTAGAATTCTATAATTTGATGGTTGCTACAAATTTTCTTTTGCCATGGTAGCTCTCTTTCGTTGCTTTCTCATTCATATTTTTGAGTGCTCTCAACCTATCCTAGATGGAACCATTATTCTATTCGATAGGAATGTAGTTCAAACACGATTCTTAATCAAGGATCATTATTGGGAATGAAAATAAAAAAATTGACTTCCAGTCAAGCCTTTGTGAACGGTAGCCCACAATGTACTAACACTTAAGATTAACAAAGTTGGATTGCATGTAAAATATGGTTTTGTTGAAAATTAGCTTACATGGACTCAAGTATAGCATTAAACGCGGGTGTGTTTAAGTCTTAGTCACACAAAGTGAGTATGGAGTTGGAAGCATGCGTCAAGTGTAGTTGCACAAAGCAAGAGCGGGAGCCAAGAGGGTGAACTGAAGATTCTAAAGTTCAGAGTGCCTATAGGAGCATCTATATATTTCATATTTTCACATATAAATATATTGAAAGAAATATTTATTTTCCATAGGTACAATGTATTTATTAAAATAAGAACAAATTTTGGAGATTGGTGCCAATTTCCAATTTTATTTTCTATGTTTTATAATACAAACAAATATTATGTATATACAAGGTACTGGAATAAATTTGAGCTAATTTTCCTGAAATTGATGTTATTCTTTACTACTCATTCTCTCTCAAGTTTGTACATTTCTCAAGTTTCTAGAGTTCTCTAATTGGATGGCTGCTACAGATTTTATTTTGCCTTGGCATCTTTCTTTTGTTTCTTTTCATTCATATGTTCGAGCGCTTTGATCCAAGTCAGAACCATTATTCTATCTAAATTGGAATGCAACTTTAGAAGGATTTTCTTTAGTCTAAACCTTGAACCATGGTTCTGGAGTGGAAATCTCACCCGCCAATAACTGATTGCTGCACTACGGGTTAAATGTCCAATTCAACAAATTCTTATTTCCGTGGATACTTGGACATGACTAGATTTCATATGTTTCAAAATTGTTTTTTTTTCTTTTTACGATAAATGATGTTTACAAACTGTAATATACATTTAATGTATAAAATATAAGTCTTATGCACAAGCTATATAACAAACTCGATTGCTTCTATACACTCGTTGCATGAATCTCTAATAACTAGGGAGATTGGGCACAATTCAAACCCTTATCAAACTGTTTGAGTGCTGGAAAGAGTTACTTCAGAAATTTAAGAGAGTTGAGGTAACATAGGATGTAAACATGTTTTTAAAATAAAATTTAGATATAATTCATACAAGAGTAAACTCCAATAATAAAACAAACCTCGTGAACATATGATCTCAACAAGTACAGACCAAAAATAGTAGAATAACATTATTACGAACAAACCTCCATTGCTTCATCTGCTGTTATATTTTGGAAGCGAGGATGAACGATCATCCTTGGTTTGAAGTGTTTCTTGGCAAGCTCATTTTCTTTACGAGCTTTTTCTTGCACACATTGTGTGGCATTCTGGCCTTCATGGTAGAAGGGATCCATATTTTGATGATTCTGATAACGGTTACTCCTCATCTCACTTTCTCTACAAGTTAGGAAAATCTGATACCTATTCATTTGAATCGATTTGATCCTGCAAGTAAGAATATCACCCACATGCAACTTCTCAGACAAATCAACATCGTCACTTCCATCATCAGTATAGTCTTCCCTAGTAAGCACACCAGTCAGTCCAGATTCAAGGGCACAAATTGCCTTTTGAGGTTGCGCCCTGCGGACCGTTGCTTGCACAATTCTTCCTTCAGCAAGGGTATCATCAGTCTCCCCAGAAATCATATAAAATTCTTCATCCTGACTTGGTTCTACGTATTTTCTACGCCAGTCCTGAAACCCCTGTATCAACTCCAATCTAATATTTTCAATAGTTTCTCTCTTATTCTCCCATTTCTTGGACTTAACATATTCATCAACCTCAAAATATTTCAATAAATCGGGTTTCTCTCTAACATGCTCAATTGCCATCTCCAGCATATCCTCATCGTCATTTCCACCATCCTGAACATCTGCAATATAAATATCCTTGGCTAATTCCAGCGCAAGACCATAAGATTCTGGATGTAATCTCGTATCATCTAACAAATTAATGAATTGACTGCTGCTAGCGGCCAAACCAGTCCGCCGGATACGCAAGAAACCAACTGCATTAACAAACACCTTTTTACCAAGACCATGGGCTGTCAAGAAATCTTTGCGAGTATAGATTGATCCAGCTCTTACTAAAGACCTTTGTAGAGATGCTGCCTTTCTAGGTCCAAGCCCAGAAATAAATTGTAAAGGAGAAAATAACCACTCATGAGCTATAGCCAAATTAACATCCAGACCCACTTGATTGGTGACATCCACCATAACCTGTTCAACCATCCGATACTTCTCATCAGCCGTAAGAAAGCTCTCTAAAGGACAAAGTTTCCAAGATAGTATCTCTCTGCCCGGACCACACAGTGTCGCAACCATTGCAAGTGAACTTTGCAGATAACGCCCCAAAGCAACAGCTCGCCGAACAATACCTGAAAATAGAAGTGGAAATAAAACTAAAACTTACATAGAAAGAGATTGAGGGAAACCAGACTTCTTTAAGCATTCAAAAAATGGATTTCATCAAACACTACTGAAAGCAAGCTAACTTACCTGAGTGCCCAGACAGCTGCTCTAATGAAATACGAGAATTTTCATATACGTGAGGCAGGGATTCATCACCGTATATAATATTTAGACCATCCATTTCCTGACCAACATCTCGAGGAACATCTTCAACCATTTTGAAGATGATCTGATAAGGGAAAATACAAAACCACCAAACACATAATCAGTTTCAGAAAGAATGACAAATTGACAGTTACACATGTAATGCTTCAGAGTATTGAGGCCATTATCACCAAGTGTATGATCTATACGACCCCAGAAAAAGACAAAAAAAAATACAGCATAACTGCAAAGTTGACAAACCTAACACCCTTTGGAGGTCCAGGGCAAAAATGTTTAGGGCAGGTAACACCGAAACTGTATCTATCATTTACAGGGAACAGGTAATGAACAAAGAATATTCAATATTTTTAGTACAACAAGAATTGGTCAAACCACTGTCACAAACCTACCTAGAATCAAATCATAACTCCAAGAGCTGAGAAATACTGAACTTCAGTTTAGTGTATATCTATATATATATATATATATATATATACACACTAGCATAAACCCGTGCTATGCACTTGATCTTAATTATAAAAACTAAAAATATATTTCTATACCTTTTATTTATTTAAACTATTCTTAATATCAAATTTATAAAATAAAAAAAACACTTGAGAAGGTAATGTTCAAGCAATATATTGTTAAGAATAAATATATCATAAACTAAAATCTAGATTACAAATTTCTTGAACATTACCTTCTCAGGTGGTTTTCGTATAAAATTAATATTAAGAATATTTAAAATAAATTAAAAAGTCTTGAAATAACAATTTATTTTTTATAATTAAGGTTATGTGTAGAGCACGGGTTTATGCTAGTTTTTAAAAGAAATTAAATTACTATTAGAAAAATAATAAATTTGAGCATTTTTTGTCCAAAAAATAAAAGTGCGGTATGCATTAAATTTTGAAAATAATATTTAAAATGTTTTAAATTACTCAATAAACCTCAACCAATAAATTTGTGGTCGTAAAATAAGATTTCTCATTTTAAAATAAAAACAGTTATCGCAAAATGGTGATTTATTGAATTGAGTTATTTAAAAGTCTATTGATAGGATATTAGGATTGATATAATTTAGAAAAATAAAATATAATTTAGACAACACATAATTTCATGGCACACAAATAATTAGACGTTAAAAATTAAAATATTAAAAATATTGGCCAAAATACTTAAGAGGAAACTTCTCTATCTAGGAGTGTATTTTCCTTCTAAGCTTATTGCCAAGGAACTACCAAATGGGGTCCTTTCAAGCTAATATAACATGTTCACTATTATATGTGACGCCCCGAATTTCGGAAACGTCAATATTTGTGATTTTAATTTATTTTCTTTTAGAAAGAAAAAAAAATCAGACCAATTTTTTTTTCAAAACACAAATACTAATAATCTTAAAGAAAAATCCATAAACTTCCAATAGAAATATGGTTACAAGTCTTACATTCTTCCAAAACGAAATAACAATTCTAACACCAAAACGAAAATCTAAAGACAATTATCAAACTGCACGAGTCTCGGGGCCCTGACTCCATCTTCCTCCTACAGTGACTGCTCTTCTCCGACTTGTTCATCTTGAACATCATCCTGAATTGCACCGTCGTCTTCTTGTCCTATTGTGTTATCTGGCATTTAAAATGCCATGAGCTACAAAGCCCAATAAAAACAACCCGTACCCCACTACTCTAACAATTATAGCATCGTACAACAAGTGCAACTTACATCTTAAATGTCAAGTAAAACAGGCTAGTGATGGTATGAACAATAGATAAACAAGGAATAGAGCAACATAGACTAAATGCATGGTATATGATCATGAGAGATTAAAATTTTCCGTTCTCACTAAGAGAACATACCTAGATTGTACTAAACTTCCAGAAGCAAATACCCAACACCACGGTACCATTTGCGCTCCCATGCAGTATGCCTTCCACCCCCCTTCCCCGTTATCTAAACGTTCCCGCCCTACTAAGTGTATGCGGCTAAAGACGTTAGACCGGTTCTTCAATTGCGTGGGAAATGTCAGAAAAGGTGTGGAACGACACAAGACGGCTCATGACGCAATGGGCCCTCCCTCATCACCATATTCTTCAACATTTTTTTCCACAAACCCAAAAATTGATGAAGAATGCCATGACGTGCTTAATAGATACACAAGACATAGAATATGATGTTAACACTTGTTACCAAAACCTACACCTATTCAACACTTAGTCGAACTTCACAATGCTTAATTCCATTGAATTTAAACATATAAGATTTAATTGAAACATACAAAATAAATCTAGCTATGTCAAATAAAATGATTATTTTCAGCTCTTTAAAGAAAAAGCTACTGGACATCAATTTTCTTGTCGACGTGCATGGTAGGATTTTAGTTACAGAATGATATAAAAGAAGAATAGAGAACTAAAGGATTACATTCCTACCTTAGAGTTGTTGGACGAGAAAACGAAAATGTGAGAATGTGGTTTGATCTCCTCAAGTGCGGCCTCCAACACTTCCTTTTCCTCTCTCTCTCTCTCTTCCCCATTTCTTACTTTATATAACTAAGTATTTGAGATAAATGTGTAGGTAGATCTTTGAAAGTGATCAAGGTTCATATATATATAGTTGTGTAGGCTAGTGGGGCAAATGTATTTACCACTATTATAGCCAATTATCTTTGGACTAAGTTCCTCTAATCAAATTAATGTAACTAATGTAGGTTAATTTATCTAATGCACCTTAAATACATTAACTAAAGTAGATTAATATATCTAATGTATCTTAAATACATTAACTAATGTATGTTAATGTATCTGGTGTATATTAAATTAATGTATTTAATGTA
>JAOTRH010233839.1:0-10078 GCA_034768845.1 Heliamphora exappendiculata
CCTGGGAGAGTGACGCCGGTGGAATACCTACAACACCCTTGGTAGGCGGCGAATCATTCTTAAGAAAACTGCGATTGTAGGACTCGGTTTGCAAGTTCTATTCATGTTGTTTCTGTTATTTTATTTTCTTGTAATTTTATATTATTGTAATTGTTGCAAGTTAATAAAGATGTATTTTCTAGATCACCGAGTATGTATATATTTATGGCGTTGGATTATCTCCCAACAATATTGAGTTGGGTTAAGGACTGACAATCGAGTACGACGAGGGCCTAGGTAACCATTTATCCTTATTTACCCGTATACACTTTCCATCTCCCATCCTCCATCTCAATTCTTTTTTCCAACGTATATATCACAACTCTCAAAGATTACGATTTGCGATTGTTTATTTCTAAAAAATATCACATGACATTGGTTTATTAATTCTAATTAGAGTTAAACAGAATTGTTACTATGCTTTACCTTGAATTTCTCAAAACTAGTTCCTTTAACTCGGCGGCATTTTGGACATGAATTTGTGTAGTGATTTATATAGAGGGTATTTGGGAACCAGCAGTTGATAGATTATATCTTGTAGCAGGAGTTGTAAGTGTTTGGTAAAATTATAATTTGTAGTTGAAATAGAAAAAATAATAATTATATTTTGCAGCAAAAATTATGAGTGTTTAAGAAAATATTGTAAATTATGACTAAAATTAGTACCAGGAACTTAAAAACTACTACTAGTAGTAGCTTTGCCAAACACCCACATAGTTTCGTTTGGTTCTTATTCAAAGTTGGGTGCACGGTCCTTCTTGTGTTATTTCGTTGGATTTGATATTTTGTTTTTTGTTTGAATATCTAATTTCTTTGTCAGAATCTCTATGGTAATGTCTTTGTTAGACTCCTTGATCGAATTATACGAAAACTCCATTCAATTTTTGATGGAAATAGAGTTTAACGAGAATTGGTTTGGTTATGGTGCCAAGTCACAAGAAAGTGTCAAGTCAAATTTAGTAGAAATGGGCCAACCTAAGCAAAGGTCATAGAGTTATCCCAAAGTTGTAAAATTCGTCCCACCTACATCTATTACAAAGCTCTTCTCTTCTTCACTCAGAGAGGCAATGTACTCTTTGAATAGTAGTTGATTCATAAAGAATGAATCATTTAGTTAGAAATTATACGAAATGTTTAAAAAAAAACTCGCGTGTCACGAGATATGGGGATTTTAATTTTTAATTTAAAATTATTAAAAAGTAATTGTGACGTTACAAAAAAATTATGGATACAGTAGTTTAAAGTTACTTTTTAACTAAATATTTTTTTTACTTTTATATATATATATATTTATATATATATATATATATGTGTGTGTGTGTGTGTGTAATAAAAAATTTAACTTTAAACCACACTACAGAAGATGGCAAAAAGGCCATGAAAAATTATGTAAAAAATTAGAAATGCTTATGGAAAGGTATTGAAGAATTAAGATACATAACAAATCTGCAAGCAGTTTGGAGATGCTACAATTTCAATGGTAAAAAAAAAAAGGGAGGAAAAACCATGAAAGCAAGAGTGGAGAAACCATTTCATTCATTTTCTCGGTAGGTATTTGTTGCAATTGAACTTACGTAATAAGATTGACTATTAAAAAGCTATTAAAATGTAATAAGATTAACTATTAAAATGTAGCTGATCAAAAATCTTTTTATTTTTGTGGGTTTTTAAGGTACAATCTTAAAGCCAAAAATTTTAAAGACAGAAAAAATTTATAAGCTGCAGCAAACACCTTATGATTTCTATTATGGGAGGGAAAAGAAAAAAAAAAAAGAAGAGAAGTTATATAAAAAGTTAATTATTTTATTTGTAAATTTCCTCTCATATTATTTTCTCTTTTTATTTTAATTTCTCCTTGTTTATTTTAGTTACGTTATTATTTTCTTTTTAAAATAATAGAATAAAAAATTATTTTCATTATCATTTTTGTTGGGTATTTTGTATTATGCGGACCTATATAATTTATATACTATTTACTTGTATTTGAACTGTGTTAAAATTATAAATTTATAAAAAGTCTAATATATGTAGGCCTCGTTTGTTTCGGCAGATTAATAATTCGCCCAGGCTATTAATTAGGAGTATAGTTCAATTCGATATTTGTTTGTATAAAAAAAACCTCCGGACTAATTATCCGAACGAATTGTTATTCTGCCAAATAAGGAATAACTTAGTGAGGAGAGGTATAGAATTAAGAAGGATTGGATTAAAGAGTGAATTTAAAAATTTTTAAAATAAATTAACTTATTAGTTTATCTAATCTGTTATTTAATCCTACTCAATTCAAACACAAAAAAATTAATTACACCTCATTATCAATTCCACCTCACTACTAATCCCACCAAATCCATGCCGATTATCAAACGAGCCCGTAGGATTTTATAATTATATGAGAACTACGATTTTGGAATTTTTCATAAATAAGATCTTATAATTTTAGTTATTTTGTGAAGAGTTGGATCAAATGGGTAGAAATGTAGGGAGAGACAGAAAAAACAATGGGTACGGGAGTAATTTTTGAGCAGAAAAACGTAATTTATTTCAAGACTTGGATTGTGGGTGTCGGATTTTAGAGTGTTTTTGTCTCAAAATTGTACACTTTACGATTATAATGGATTATTTCTCTCATTTGTAGACGTAGGCAAGTTGTGTTAATTCACATAAATTTTTGTAAAATTTTCTCTTTGTTGCGTGTATAAATCTGCATCCATTTACATTCAAAAATTGATATTTAAATCTCAATAAATTTTCATTCAATCTTCTATGCAAATTAAACAAAACAAAACAAAACAAAAAAGTAACTACTTTTCTTATTAATTAAAAGTCTTGGTCACTTTTCTTTTCTTTCAATTATTCGTTTTCTTTTTCTTTTATCCCTCTCTTCTTAATTAGACTGCCGCAGTTTTTGGTTGGATGGAAAAATCGTGGTCTTAACTTCACCTAAAAAAAACCTATTTAATAGTAAGAGGGACCAATATTGAATACTACCCCGTTGCTTAAACAAGTAGCTGGGGGAAGGTTGTCTTAAATGTTTTTATAAATTATTAAATATTCTCAAAGTATTAGATAGACGATATTACGTGGTACTTTTAATAAATAAATAATTACAACCTATACAATGTTGGTTACTTTTTTTCTTCTAATCACCTAATAAAAATGAGTTATTATATCCATATTGTAAAATTTATCGTCACCATATTAAATAGAAATATAACGTGAACTTGTCACATAATACACCGAGAGCACCAAAGTGAAAAATTATTCGCAGAAGAAAGGGACGGAGTCGGTTGATATTTGTATCTTTTTGATAACAACATAATTGTTATGTTGGATTTATTATTAAATATAAAATTTAACATATTCGTGTAATTATGCATAGGCGGTCTCTAACTTTTTACCTTAGGTAAAAAAGATAGAGAAAGGTTATAGTTATATAGAACTATAAATGAGTTATCACTCTCGGGGTTTTTGTATTTTTTAAATTAAACTTTTGTTTGATTAGGGAATTTTTTCAATTTTTTTTTGCTTTTTTAAAAGAAATATATGGAACAATTTTGTAAGTTGAGGTGTTAAGAAAATATAGAATAGTAGGAATGTTAAAATAAGCTTGATTTTTTATTAGATCATAAAAACTCACTTTCCGAAGTTCTATACTTTCCATTTGAATACACTTTTTTAAAGCTCCATTCGATGTTGCATATTTCAATTGTTAGATGCAAATATTCATTAGATCTTTTAAATAATTCTTACTTTTCTCCAAAATCTATTTAAATTATTATTTTATAAAAAAATTGAAGCTGCAATTTTCGTCTTTTAAGCATTTTGTCAAATGATTTTTTTAAAAAAAATTATCAATCTTATTCCAAAAGCTTTTTTCTTAAGTTTAGTAAAAAGCTTGTAATTTGAAAATAGAATCATAATATTTTGAAAAGAAAAATTGCATTTTGTGTACTACTTTTAGAAATCATACCCTAACCCTTGCTGGTCCCAAATCAAAAAAAAGAAGAGAATGACGACGACCTAAGACGATTGAGAAGAACTGAGAGGACGACTAAGATGCTAATGACTGAGACGCTAACGACTGAGACACCGACAACTACTAAGATGACGACCACTGAGAGGGACTAAAAGGACGATCATGATCACGATCACGCCGACGACAATCTGAGATGATGACGCCGACGACGATCTGAGAAGACGACGACGACGACGACGACGATCTGTGTTTTCAAATGGAAAATTCCCAAAACATATTTTAGTTGTTCTCACTTTTTCCTATTTTTTTTAGGTTTTTAACTCCTTTTTTTTGGAAAAGAATTCCCCAAATTTCTTATCGAACGCATTTTTCCTATTCTTCAAAAAATAAAAAGTGAGAATTAGTTCAAAAACTGCTGACCAAATGGGCTTGTCTTTTCTTGATTTGATACCAATTTAGTGAAAGAGTAAGAGTCATTTTTAATATTCTTTTTATCAAACTTAAATTCAATGAAAGATTTTAAAGAATGATTAGTAATGCCCTAAAGTCTTGTTTGTTGTGGCGACTAAAGAGGATCGTGATAGGAGTAGGGACTATGAATCCACTAAATTTTTGTGTGGAATAAATGGTTTCGTTTTTGTATCGTAAAACTCGGATTAATAATTATGTAAATTTTAGATTATTCTCAGAATAACTAATATCAAGTCCGATAGTCTTATTACTACCCATTCCTCATTATTCAACTATCAATAATAATTCTACAATTCTCATTATACTCCGCTCAAATTAACCATGAACGAAATTTCTCACCGTATACGTAATAGTATCTATAATCACTTCATATAAAAATATATATGGGACTCCAATATTTTTTATCCATCATATCCTATTCAATCTCATCTGATCAGATAACAAACAAGCCCTTATAGTACCAAATGTTTATATTCAGGTCTCACTATTGAGTATTTTTTCCACCTCACATTACATTTGAACCAATGTTTTGAAAACAAAATGGTTGAGCAAACCAGAAAAGAGACCGGGTGGATGGGTCATCGATTCAACTAAAATCGAACATTGATGTCATAATAACATCATTAATGAATTTATAATTAAAAAAATGATATCGATCATAATTTAAATAACAACAGAAAAACATTTGAGGGAGGTCAAAATCTGAGCAGAGCCTCTAGGCATTCATGTGGAATGTTGTACAGCACCGCTGGCCACCTGGCCATAATATTACACCTCGGGCATACCCATTATAAGATCTGACCCAGAGCAAGGGTTACCGAGATTTTTGGAGCTCGGGGCAGGTAAGGCCAAGCCTTGATTATAAGATCTGACCCAAACTCTGAGGACGGGCTTCTAGTCGAGACTCAGAAGAGAAAGTGTTTGGTATCCACGTCCGAACAGCATGCGTTGAGGGATCTGGAAAGCCAAGCTCGGGCTTAATACATGGTAATCAGTGCCCACGATACACTTATCAAGAGGTGATGCTCATGATAAGAGATCAATGACAGTTTAACCAATCTTGGGATTAGGGTGTTAGGGAAGGTTGACCTAACCCTGACTAGGTATAGGCACCGATAAACATATTGACATGAAAAAAAGAACTTGTAGAAAGATATGAGTGATAGTAATGATAAGTCACCATTATATTGATAGCTGAGTCTTAATGAGAGTGTGAGAGAACAACCCGACCCACTCGAGTTGGGTCGGATCCCCTAAGCGGGTCAAATATATTTTTCCTATAAATAGTTCACACGCCAGAAGGCAAATGTATGCACTCTATTTCATAAGCAGAAACTCTGCTAATTTGTTCTCTCAAGCTTTCCATATCTAAACCTTGTCTGATTTTATCAATAGAGGGTCTACCGGTAAAAGTCACCGGCGGGCATCTCACCCCTTTTTTGTGTAGGGATACATGGAAAACATCCTAAACTGTTCAGCCAGCTTGGGCGGGAACCGTAGCTCCCTATTTTAATCCTTTACAATATTTTATGATCTAAGTATTACTTCAATTAAAAAATTAGAACCTCAAACAAAGGTAATTAAAATTTAAAGTATTATTAATTCTTAAGTTAAATTAAAATAAGCATAAGTCATAAATATAATAAAACATAAACTAACTAACATGCACAAAATATTATAGTACTACATCACATCATTCTCAAAAAAAATATATACATTGTTTTTTTTTAGCATGGTGGTTCGGTGACTGGTGTGTCATTGGTATTGGTTCTGGTGGTCACCTCTCGCCTTTGTATTCCCTCTCTGCATCTACTATTGAATTGATTGCAAGTTGCAATTTGTTAATTATGGGCAATTTGAATTGGCAATTATGTTTATTAACTATATTGTATAGTTCCATTGTGTGTAATTGAATTTCAAGAGTCAAATTAGAAAGTATTGTAAGAATCAACTAGCTCTTATAACTCACAACCGGTTCGACTGGATTGAAGATTTAACCGCGAGTTAAAACAGTTCCGTTAAAAAAACAACGGCTTTTGTATTTGGCTGGTTCAATTGGTAAATTTAGACTATTAACTAGGCCGTGTGGCGAGTCAATCGGTTGAATTGATCAGTTCAATATGCGGTCGGTTCAACCCAGTTATGAAAACACTGATTTAAAGCACACATTTGTATAAAATATTGTATGGGAGTTGAATTGTAAAGGGTGTTGAATTGGATAAGAACTAGTCCTATGGAGCTTCTAAATGGGTTGTGTTGACTTGCATAACATACGAGGGGTAAAATTGGTTGGTTGTAAATGTCAAAATGTCACTCCAATGCCTAGTTTCCTATATTCTATTGCCAAGATTAGGGATAAATTCTAATAGCATAACTAGTATTGAATTTAGCAGAGTTTCTAGAAGATAATTATGTACAGTTGAATATGAGTTGCTCGTTTTATATAAAGGTTTAAACTTGCATTTTTAGGAGCTAATGATTCCCATCAGTAGTCTTACCTTGAGGGCTGTTAAGCCCCTTACTCCCCAGAGTGTAACAATCGATATGTTTAGGTCCTGAGATTAATTGAATTGTTATTAATGTTCCTTAATTAACTCGATCACGCCATCTTTATTAATTTTTCTAATTTTTTATTAATGCTCATTGCTCAACTATGCTATCTTTATTAATGTTTATGTATTTCATAGTTATTAACTGACAGCACCATACACAAATATTACAGTAGCGCTTTGAAACTATAAATAATTTCAGATATATTTACCACGAGTTTCTTGTGAGAGAACTTGTAGATACACTCTTTTCTAATTTGCTTTTCTAATTCGTTTACTTTATTTATTTTTTTCTCAGTAAAAAAGGACTGGACGGGACAATTAATAGTAGTAATATGTTCTGAAGATCACTATAGGCACTCTAATTAACTCCTTGAGAATTTGAAAATGGAGAGAGAGAAGAATTGTTCGAATGAAATAAGTTATATTTTAACTTTAATACCACTAAACATCTATCATATTTTAAGAAGGGATGACAATAAAGTGGGGTGGAGAGAGAGTGAGGATGTATTTTTCATTCCTATCTCGTTTATTATCGAGACGGAGTTGAAAAAAAATAATTGGAGGCGGGACTTGATAGAGACGGAGGTATTATAGAGAATATTTTTTCATTTTAAAAGAAATTAATATTAATAATAATATAATAAGATATTAAAATAATAATATTAATTAATAATTAAAATTAAATATATATATATATATATATATATATATAAAAAGATAAGTATAATATTTTTGTATTTTAATTGTAATATATTGTTAAAAAATAAATCTTATATACAAATTATATATAAAACACTACATATGAGGTTCAAATAAACCCAATAATCAATGCAAAACTCAAATGGAGGTGGAGCACTAAAGCCACCACACATAGGTGCTCAAATAAACTGCTGGCTATTGAGAGTGCTAAAAATTAAGGCATTTAGCTAGGGTGCTCAATAAGTATTGTTTGAAGTGTTTATACGTTTTTTTTTTTAAAAATTTAGTAATTTTTTTTACTTCGATTTATTTATTTATTTTAAATCTTTAAACAATTTGTTAAAAATTCTAAAAGTATCGTCCTTGTGATTTTTTTATTTTCATAATTTTGTTTTAGTAAATGTGTTTTTGGCTTCTCATTATTTTTTTAAAATCTTTTTTTGCGTCTTATTGAAACAAATTTGGAAATTAATTTTTCAATGCCAAAATTCAAAAAAAAAGTTCACAAAAAATCTTCTTAAATAAAACAGGGTAAATTACACTTAAGACCTCTTATCAGTCTTCTCTTTTAATATTTAAAATACCACTATACTCTCTTGCTTTATTTAAATAAATAATATTTTAATTCCTCTATTCCATTAATTAACCTAACAAAAAAAACATAATATCATCAAAATATTAATTGAAAATGATAATTTTATCCTTATTATCCATAAATTTTCAATTTTCACCTCCAACCCATCTCTTTACACACCATCATCGCCCCCTCTCTCTCTCTCTCTCTCTCTCTCTCTCTCTCAGCCCCCTGTTCTTCCTCCCTCAATCCCTCTGCCTCTGTCCATAAACTCCCTACCATTATTTTTCCGAATAAATCCAACTCGAGTAACAATCCGCCTTCGAAAGTTCTTAAAATTATGCACACCATTAACTACTTTTGATTTTAAAAGCCAGACACCAACTCAAGTTTTAATTACTTGCTTGCTAACCGAGGAGGAAGCAAAATTTTAATTTAAAAAAAACAAATTAATTTTGTAAATTTTTAAAAAAATATATATTAAATTTTTTAAAAAAAATTTTAAAAAACAAACTTATATAATTATAAAATATTTTAAATTAACACTACAATAATAATGACTGTTTTCAAAATCCGCCCTTTAAGTCCGTCGCGTAAATCCTTTTGCTTTAAATCTGCTACTGTTGTACACAAAATCACTTGAAAATTCTGGTTTCCAAAGCCAAAGTCATACACACTGAATCAAATACTCAAAAAGGAAATGCTAGATTTGAAGGAAGAGGAAAAGAGGGGGTTGAATTGAAAAACAAAACCATTTAAACATATAATCTCAGTGAAATTTAAGCTAAGGAAACCTTCAAGCCCCAAAAACCCAACAGTCTCACATGATTTTTCCAAAATTGGACCATTAAATACTGCAAATTTAACCATAAAACCAGATGGATCGGTTTAATCCCAACGGTCACTTGTGGATCTTCTACAGTCATACGCGGACAACGACATGAACGACGGTCAATAATTTCAAGAACCAAAAGAATCAGTTCAGAACCCTAGTTCCTCCGGCCACTCCTCGTCGCCGATCTGAAAGCTCCCCGCTAAATCCTATGCCCCCAAAGTCGACGATACCATGCTTTCTCTCACCGTCGTTGCGCCCATTGAGCCCTAACTAATCCCCTCGAGGGTGATGTTAATTCCACTACTAGTATGGATGAGATGATGGGTGGCTGTGTAAGGGAGGAGTGGGAACTTAGCGACGCAGGGTTAGAGAAAGCAGGAAGCATATTCTTGCACGGAGAGGTAAGGAGGAATTTGGGGTGGGGGGAAAATAGTGGCGGTGGGGCCCGTGGGGGGCAAGAATTAGGTGTTATTTTGTTAAGGGGAATAGTCATTTATTGTGGTATTTTAGAAATTAAGAGAAAAAATAGTAATATATTTAAAGAAATTAATATTTTAGTTATTATTTAAAAAATGAGAAAATATCCACACAAAAAATCAATGTAAAGTATGAAACAATTCTCACTTCTTCCTTTCCTTGTTTGGATTATAATAAATATATTTATCATAAATTATGAATGTAGAAAATTCTAACATAATAAAAATTTCTCATACTTGACATGATAACAGCTTATAATATTAACTTAGAATTTATTTCAAATTTGTGAAAGGGAAGATAGAGAAGAGGAAATAAATGAAATAAAGTGAGAGAAATTCTAAACCAAGTGTGATTATAATCTTTGTTGGGAGAATATCTAACGCCGACATAAAATACATGCTCGGAAATCCAGAAAATACATCTTTATTAAGCTTTCAACAAATTACATAAATCTG
>JAOTRH010233850.1:0-10078 GCA_034768845.1 Heliamphora exappendiculata
GACGGTGGGGGTTTGGGTGCGAGGGGTGGTGGTTTGGACGAAGGGAATGGAGGACGGGGACGGTGGGGATTTGGGTGCGGGGGTGGTGGTGGTTTGGGTAGAGGGGGACGACGAGGACGGTGGGGATTTAGGTGTGGGGTGGGGGTTTGGCTGGCGAGACGACGGGGACGATGAGGGTTTAGGTGAGGGGTGGTTGGGTGGTTGGTGGTTTGGAGGTGGTGGTTTTGGGAGAAGGGGGCTTGGGGTGGTGGTTTTGGAGTGGTGGTTTGGGGTAGCAGTTTTGGGGGTAGACAGTGATTTTAATGACGGTTTTGAAATGGGACGATAGTTTCTGTTAAATTGAATTAAAATTATAATAGTTAAAGTATTTTTGATGTTAAAATTAAACTTAATAAAATATTAATATAATTTTTAAAATTATAAAAAAAGTTTAATTTTTATCAAAAATTTCAGAAGAAGCTAGTATAATTTACCCAATAAAAATTGTAACTAACGTAGGTATATGATAATTGTAGGCAATTCTGATGATTACTTTCGATTCTGCCAGGTTCAGACTTTCTGAGAGACATCATGCTGTTCAAAGCCCAGAACGATGGGCCAGCTGATGTAAGAGGACCCTTTCTACTGTCCTGTTTGAAAGAACTGGCCGGGCATTAAATAATAATATTAACCTGTACAAAATAAATTTAATATTAATAAAATTTTAGTTTCATTACTTTTTTTTATAAATACTAATAACTTAATATTTATTTAATATTTAACGTTTATTAAACTATCTTTTTAAATGTTTTTTCTAATTTTCTATCCGACCATATTTGTAGAGAAAAAAATTAATTACTTTTGTTTTGTTTTGTTTTATTTTTTTTTTCCACTAGGTTTTCTCCTGTGGTACGAGAACCAAAAAAGTTGAAAATGTCCGAACAGAACCCCAATTCAAGACACTCATTACATTAACGCTGTATAAAATGATAGAAAATGAAGAAAGTTTTGGATGGTCCTCTTGAAAATACGTATACGTGCAGGTTGGTGGTTGCATTTATTAGTTCTGATGACGAGACCCATTTCTAATGGAAAATTATTTTGGTGACGTTTGTCAAAATTAACCTTCATGGCTTATGAATTTTAATTTATAATAAAAATTACGAGTATTTAATAAAAATTATAGTTTATTATTAAAATAAAAAAATAGTTATAAATTATAATAAAAGTTGTGAATATTTAAAAAAAATTATAATTTATTATTAAAATTAATAGTAAAAAATTAAAAATTAGTAGCAATAGTAAGATTTTCAAACACCTCATTTGTACTCTAAAGTCTCGTTTGATAATTATTATAAATTGAGCGAGATTAATAGTAGATTAGATTATGAATGAGGTGGGTGTAAATTGGTAATGAGGTGTGATTATGAATGAGGTGCGATTAAATTTTTTATATTTGATTTAGGTAGGATTAAGTAATGTATTATAAAAATTTATGTTTGATTTATTGTAATTAAATAATACGATATTTGATTAAATTTATCAATTTTTAATATTATTTTTATAATTTTTGTATAAAAAATATTTTTAAATAGTACTATTTTTACATATTTTTACATGTTTCATTTTTTATTAATTTTTTTAAAATAGCACTATTTTTATAGTTTTTTTTTTCTATATTTAGATTTCTTTTGTCTAGAATAATCAAAAAGAAAAATATAAAAAAAATACAAAAAAATATTAATAAAATAAATATTTCTAATTAAAAGAGAAGGGAAAAGGATTTTAATTTCTATCGATGCCCATTTTGGGTTCAAATAAGAGAGATTCCTCAGGAGTTGCTATCTTCAGAAATTGGGAAAAGGATATATATGGGGCGCATTCGCGAGGTGAAAGTTGACAGATAAATTGGGAGTATTTTTGGTATTATTGTTATTTAACGAGGATACATTGGTCATTTAATTACAAATCCAATTGGACTGGATTGGGAAATCCAGTCTCAGCCAGGTTTCATAATCCACCCATTTTGTGAGTTTCACAGTCTGAAAGAACTAACAATCCAACTCAAGTCTCTGCAACCAAACATGAAACAAAAAGGCCTATCTCATTAGCAAAGCAGTCATCAAAGAGGGCCTAACTATTTTAAAAGGTAGTATTTTTTAATTAAAAAAATTAAATAGCGATCAAAATAGTTTGTTCCATAATTTAATTTTTAAGTTAATTTTTTAGAAATTGGTTGTTCTTATAAAAAGTTAGTTTCTTTATATTTTGTTCAAAGTAGACAATTTTACTTTTTTTATATATTTGATATTAATAATTATATATAACTGGTAGTGTTAGTTTGTGTTTGGACGAATAATTTTAAGACTTTTTAATTTTTTTATAAATAAATAAATATAAAAATATGTAAAAAAATATAAACTTTAGCCAAACCAGTTGATCAGGGCCTAGGCATGTTTTATTGGTTATTTGGTATTTTGATAAATAGAAATGTACAATATATGTTAAGCAATTTATGTTTTTATCTTTTATCTTTTATTGGTTACCATGTTTTATTGGTTCAACGTCGGTTGCTTGGTAATTTAATTTTTTAATTAAATTTTTTAAAATTAATTATTTAGATAAAAAGTTAATTTTTTTGTTTTTTATTTAAAATAAACAATTTCACTCTTCTATATATTTGATATTAACAATTATATATAATTGATTGTGATAGTAAGTTTGTGTTTGACTAATTTTTTTTTATAAATTTTTTAGAATTTTTTATAAAAATAAATAAATAAATAATATGTGAAAAAACTAACTTACGTCAAATCAGTCAATTTATTAAAAGGTTTTTAAACCAATTTTTTTAAAAAAAAATTTGGCCAAAAGTAAGCTAAATAAGTTACGAATTAGCGATATAAAAGTAACGAGAGTTTGAATATAATATTTTGAAAATTTATATTTTTATTTAATTTTTTAATTTTTTACCAAACTGTCAACTTTTGCTTTTCTGACATTTTTAGTCAAAAAAAAAAAAAAAAAAACAAGACTGCCAATGAGGGCCTAAGCATGTTTTATTAATGACCTCTTACTTTTAATAAATAGAAATGTACTATATATATTAAGCAATTTATGTTTTTATCATTCACACACTCAGGGTTCAATTGAAAATTAGCTTAAAAATTAATTAATTAATTTTTTTGTATTTTTGTTCTTTTAGTTAAAAAGTTAAATTTAGTTTAAAATAGATTTTTTAATAATTTAGCTTTTAAACTAATTTTTTAAAAGTTAGTTGTTTGGATAAAAAGTTAATTTTTTTACTTTTTGTTCAAAATGGACAGTTTTACCCTTTTATGTATTTGATATTAGTAATTATATGTAATTGATCATAGTAGTAAATAAATTATGAAAATAGAGTATCATTGTATTTTAAAAATAGTAGAGTTTGAATAGAATATTCTAATTTGACTTTTTATATTTTAAAAGTAATTATTAGTAATTACTTTTGGCGTTTTGATTTGATTTTTTGATTTTTTTTATTTTTTTATTTTTTAATTATTTTTACCAAATGAGTAATCTTGATTTTTTGACGTTTTTAGTCAAAAAAAACCAAAATTGCCAATTAGAGCCTCAATAAAAATAAGCTAATGAGCCTGTTTGGGCAAACTTGTTTATTATCTTATTGGCTTATTTTAGTTATAAACTTGTTTATTTTTTTTATTTTTTTATTTTGATTTTTTTAATATTTTGATTAAATTTTTTATTTTTTGGCTCGTCTCAATAAGTAGAGTCTAAAAAATATAATATTTTAACTAAATAATAAAAAAAAAATCACTAAAAACAAAACATTAACTTAATCAAATAAGCAAATTAGGCCATTTATCCATACAGAGCCAATTTTATACCATATGAAATATTTTTTGCTATATATGTAACTAAAATCACCAGTAGACAATAATACATCATATACGATGCTTTGAGAGTACAAAATAATTACTCATACGCCTCTCATGGTCCAGGGCTGAGAAACTAAATAGAGCAGGACAGGGGGGTTGTGCTGTGTTTTGAAAGGTCAACACGTTATTATGCTTTTAATGCATGTCCTCGGTGTTTTTAAATTTATTTTTATGATTAAATTTATTTTATATATTTGTTGAGTATTTTTTTCTTACAAAAAAAAAACTTGAATCAATATATATAGATATATAATTATATTATATTTATTTACAAATAATTAAATAAGCTTATATAATAGATAAATTCAATAAAATTTAGCATCATTGAAAGCATAACAGGGTATTATTGTCCATTCTGGACACAACCCACACCATTTGTTTCAACAAAACTCTTGGTTTAGGATAATAAATTATGAAATATGTTGTTCACGGTTCATTATTCAATGTCTTAGGATATTGCTCTAAATAAATTTGGCTAACACATTTGTGTGGGACTCACATCAAAAGTGGTGAGACTCACACAGATGTGTGGCTCAGATTTATTTGAAAGTAATATTCCAAGGACATGAAATAATTGCTCATTAATTGGTCACAATTTGAATTATCGATAAAATTATATTAATATATGTGCAAATTATATATTAGGATTAAGAGCAAAACTCTAGTAAAATCTTTGAAATAAACGATTGCGAATAAAATGAAAAATAAGTACAAAAAAACAATCACACAAAAATACAATATTAACGTGATTTGACAAGAGTACATATACTCACAGATAGTGTCAGTTTTTACTATATGAGACAAAAATACAAAATACAATAATTTTTTTAACTATTTTTGTGCATTTTGAAGACTATTTGACAACTCTTACGATGAACACACCCAAAGACAATATAAATAACTTAGGTTAAAAAACATACCGGGACGAAAGTGCGAGCAGCACTCGACGATTACAAGCACCACATTTTAGAAATTCACAATGCGACCAGGCGCTCAAGCATCCAGCTAGGACCCTGCTAGTGCTATAGTCTGGAATGCTAGCACTTGATTGCCATGGTAGTGCTTCAATCTAGAATGCTAGTGTTCAAGTACCCAACTAGCGGCGCAATGTTAGTATCGACTTATGAAATTTTGTGCTCTGATACTTATTAAACTCCACATATTTCAATATTATAGATATTGATACATATAAAAGTGATAAACTTGCATCCAAATTTGTTTTAGTGTTGAAATTCTTTTGTACCGGTTACCCTATATATTATCTATCTGCCTAGTGGGTGCACTACTCATAAATTATTTCATATTTTATTTATTTGTAGTAAAATTTTAATTATGAAATTATTGTTTTTAGAATTTTCTATTGGAGTTGAATCAAAAAATAAAGAAATTTGGTTAAAACTTACAAAAATATAAAAACAAAATAAATAAATTAACAATCCACTTTTTTGTCTTAAGTTTTGTGTTTAGTAATCTTTTTGTGTTTTATTCACAGAAAATATTAATTTTACATTTTTTCTCTTTAAGGCGATATAAAAAAAGGTAAAATTTCTCATTAACCACCACCCCCTCCCAAAAAAAGAAGAAGAAAGTAAGCCAAATAAATAAAATTTAACCTAAATTAGCTCATTCGAGTTAAATTAAAAAACAGCTCTTAATCAAAGGTAAATTAAGAAAACAGTTTGGTTAATCAATACTCACCGTGTACTAGGTAATAAGTAAATAGAAATAAAAAATAATTTTATAATACTTTTAACTAATTTTGTAAATATCAATACATTATTAATTAGTTTATTAACCAATGCTTATTGGGCGCTAATTAGCTTTTTGTCTTCAAAAAAATATAAAACATCATTTTAGAATCAATCAAGCTAATTTCCTAAATTATTGGGAACGTTTTTTTATATCAATACACTATTAATAGTAGAACCTACTACTATTCGGTGGAATCACATTGTATTATGTTTTCTAAATCTTATGCCTTGATCGGCATTCCTACCCTTTTGATTGATTTGGTAAAAATGTTAAAAAATTAAAATTATTTTTTAAGCAAAAAAATTAAAAAAATAAAAAATTAAAATCAAAATACAAATTCACATAATATTTTATTTAACATCCCACCTTATTTAAAATATAATAATATATTTTATTTATAATTTATTTATTATTACTATTAATTATATATAATTGTTAATATTAAATATATAAAATAGCAAAACTATTAACTTTGAACATAAAATCAAAAAATTAATTTTTTATTTAAACAATTAACTTTAAAAAAAATAAATTTAAAAACTATTTTTTAACTAAAAAAATTAACTTTTAAACTTCAATCTGCCCTTAATTCATTGTTTAAAATACGTGATAATTATAATTGAATAATGCTAGCACACGACCAATAATAAAGTACTAGAGCGAAAAAAAAATAGGAGCATTTAACGAGCGATTCTTTATATTTTTTAAATATTTATTTAGAGTTAAATTTTATTTTAAAAATTATATTTTAAAAATTATATTGAGAGAGAGAGAGAGAGAGCCTTTATGCAATTAGTTTGTAAATTTTTAATTAATAATATTTTTCTCTTTAAAATCACCTCGTAAAAATTTATAAAACAAGATTCATATTAAATATAAAAATTTTTAAAAATAAAAATAAAATTTTTTTATTTTCGTAATAAAATGAGAAATTCTCATTTTCATAATAAAATTAGAATCTTTTCATTTACAAAAATGATGAATGAAAAGTTTTATATTTTTAAAGATAAATTATATTATAATTTTAATTAATTTTTAGACATTACACTACAAAAATCTTCATATTATATTTAATGAGAAAATGATAAATTTTTTTTTAAAATAAACAAAAATAATTCTCATTTTTATTGAAGTATTTTTATTTTTTAAGTGAGACCTTTTAAATTTACACATTTTTTAGATTAATCAATGTTAAAAAATAAGACAAGTCATATTTCAAAAAAATAAAACCCAAATATAATTGCCTGAAAATAAAAAATATCTTGCAACCTCTTTCTTCATTATTATCTCCATATCTCTTTTATTTATTATCTCTATTTTTTTTTCTCTTTTTCGCTTTTCCAATATTATCACTCTTTTTTATTTTTTATATCTTATTCTATTTAAAGAAAGATAAAATAGTCTATATAAATAATAAATTTAAAATTAAGTCCTAATAAAATAGTTAACATACTTATCACCCAAAAAATAGCAAAAATAAGAACCTCCATTAATTAACTCAAAAATTTAACATCAATACATTTACAGTGGTCTGTTTGGGATAAATTCTGTTAATTTTGCTTTTTTCTAATTTTAAAATTTTTTTTCTAAAATATTTTACTTTTTAAAACCGTTTCGATAAGATGAATTGAAAAAGTAAAAAATTTTGATAGAAAGATAAATTTTTTTTATTAAAGACAAAAAATAACTAACATAAAATTTGATTTATTGATTTATTTTTTTATTTATTTTCACTTTTGCTTAATTTTTTTAATATTTTAATAAAAAAATTTATTTTTTAGCTCATCAAAACGAGAGAAGGAGGGAAATGTAATAATATGATTAAAAGATTAAAAAATAATAATAAAAGCAAAAATATGCCAAATTATTGTATTACTTATGTTTATTTTTTAATTCAATTGCACACAATAAATATGGCTATAGCTTTTCTCCTCTGCTTTTGGAGAAACTTAAAAATGCAAAATTTGTGCACAAATATTTTGAAAAAATTCTAAAGATAATCGATTATTTATGGTGCTTGACAACGTAATTGTTAGTAATTTTTATTTTTTTATTATTAATTTTAATTATAAATTATAATTTTTTTTAAATATTTATAATTCTTACTTACAATTTATAATAATAATAATTTTTTAATTATTAATTTGGAGAATGTCAAACACTACTTTTATTATTAATCTATTTTTTTATTTTTAGATTTTTAAAATATTGAAAAAATAAAGCCACGTCAAAGCAAGACGAGAGTGTGAACAGCAAAAGCGTGATCATGAAATCTGGTGGAATATCAGGCTTTCGCAGGTGGGTTTAATTGGCCTTACAAAGGAGAAACAGTGATGACTTTTGAGATAAGACATGAGGAGAAGCCAAAAGCTAAAAGCTGCTCTGCTTCTCTCTTTCTGCATGAGTAATTATTACTTAAGTGATATTATTGTTTATCTGATTTATTTATATAAGGATCATGCTAATAAACGATGGTTAATAAATTAATATTTATAAAAAAATTTAAATATTAATATATTTTATATAAATATTTATATATTATATAATTTTTATTCACTGTTTATTGGGTAATAATTAGTATTTTTTTAATTTAATTATTTTGATTTTAATTGACAATTTTAATTAATTTTTAAATATTTTTATTATAAATATCAAAAAATAAAAAATAAAAAATAAATTACATTAACCTTTCTTACGATGTCTTGTAAATCCAAAAACCTCTATTTAAAATTACACTGTCCTCTTTGTCAAAATGTCAAAAAAATCATTTTACTATTTTATTCTTGTAAAATTAATATTTCATTATTTAAAATATTAAAAACCAAATTCTAACTTTAAATCTTCAACCAAATCCTAACTCTTCCTTCCTTCCTCCTCTTCATCCCCAACCCTAAGTTGAATGTGAAAATTCCCAATCTTCTATCACTGAATTTCTCATGGTGGGCCTCGACATTTGGGTTGTTTGGCTACACGGTTCTGGGTGGGTGTCCTCTTACCTGGTCTGGCTTCTCCGTTGAAGCCTTTTCGGGGCTTTGGGAGTTTGTCAAGTCTTTATGTTTGCATCAGAAACCTTCTTTCTGGTTTCGTGGTTTCCTGGCGGCGCGTCTACTTCGTTCTAGAACCGTCGGACGAGTAATGCTTCATGGGCGGCAACAGCGCCGTTTGGGAGGTTAAAGACGACGGCGCCGCAAGTGGTTCCAAGAGCCATAGCCAGGCGGAGAAGCGTCGAAGGACAAGATTAACTCACAGCTTGCAAATTAGAAAATTTTGGTTCTCCTCTTCTTGTTCATTTTTCCTCTGAGAAAGTTTACAATATTTTCAAATGAGAGAGAGAGAGAGAGAGAGAGAGAGAGAGAGAGAGAGAGAGAGATTCTGTATATTGCAAATGGGTTTCTATTATTTTTTAATTCTAAGCACCGATTTTTGTAAATTTTCATACGGATTCTGTATCTTCTCTCTTTTATTACAAATGAGTTTCCATTGTTTTTCAATTCTAAGCACCAATTTCAAACAAAGAAACACACACACACACAAGCATATTCTGAGAAAGAGAGAGGGAGGGGTTTTTATGCTGTAATTGATTCCGTTTGTCGTTAACTTTATTCTATTCTTCATGAATAATCTTATACTAACGTAGCGGATAAATAGATGGCCTAACAGCCTGTGAATCTGTGATGGTGGATTATCACAGTGATTTGGATGAGGGTGGTGGAGACGAGGAGGAGGACAATGGTGGCGGCGGAGATGGTGAGGAAGACGATGGTGGTGAGGAGGATGATGATGGTAGTAGAGGAGGTGGCGGAGAATCGGGCGGTGGAGAGTCGAGCTTTCATGGCCATTCTGAGGTGAAAGCCATTTTTTAAACAGAGCATGGTTGATGATACAAGCTTAATTCAGATAGAGGGTAATTAAATAAAATAAAGGGTAATATTGGAATAAAATAAAAAATATTGGCTGATCTCAGCAAATTTTGAATTTTCACTTATCAGGCAACTAACAGCAATTAACGGAAGAACCAATTTGAAATATAAAAGTGAAGGATGTGGGAGATTAATGTCATTTTAGACACTGTAGGAGAAGTTTTTGTATTTATCACAGAGGTTAATATAATTTATTCAAAAATTAAGTTTGTTTGTTTGATAAAAATGTTAAAAAGCAATGTAATTAAATTAAAATATAAAATTTTAAAATATTTAATTTAAATTTTTATTACTTATAAAATATAATAATATTTTTTTATTTTTTTATTTATTTTTTATCACTATTAACTACATATAATTGTTAATTTTAAATATATAGGAAGATAAAATTATTCATTTTTAAAAAAAATAAAAAAATTAAATTTTTACCCAAACAACTAATTTTTAAAAAAATTAACTTAAAAACTAAGTTAAAAAATAACTTAT
>JAOTRH010233872.1:0-10077 GCA_034768845.1 Heliamphora exappendiculata
ATTAAAAGAGAAAAATTTTAAAAATTAAGAAAATAAATTAAAATAAAATAAAAAAACTCACTAAAAATAAGAATAAGTAACATAAAATCTAATTTCAAACATAAAATTTAAATTATCTACTTTAAACAAAAAATTAAAATTTTTTTTTATCTAAACAAATAACTTTAAAAAAACTAGTTTAAAATTTAAACTACCAAACAATTTATTTTAAACTCAATTTAACTTTTTGGTTAAAAATACAAAAAACAAAAAAGTCAACTTTTAAAGCTAGTTGACAATTAGGGCTTTAATCACTTTTTTTTTTTGCTTATTTTTGATTTTCTATAATTTTTTATATTTTGGTAAACAAAATTTTTTAGCTCGTCTCAAATTAAATAGTCAAAAAAATATAATAATTTGACCAAATAATAAAATAATATTTTAAATTTTTATTAAAAAAAAAGTAACAATTATATCACAAATTTTAGAGATAAAAAAAACTTTTTCCACTTAACAATTATTTTCCTTGTAAAAATAAGAGTATGCATTTAAAATATATTAATATTAAATTACTTACTGCCATTATCTATTTATTTTTCGTTCAATTATTATCAGAACTCAAATAAAAATTAAATATATTTTTTCAAAGTTCTTTTTTTAATAATGTTTTGCTACAAATTCAAGCAAACTCTTGCAGCATGACAAACCACCCTCTCTCTCTCTCTCTCTCTCTCTCCTCTTTTAACTTATTTCTCTCGGAAATAGAAGAAGGCAATTACTACCATCCAAACTGTTAGCTGTTTGCCACCTTTCAAAACTTAAAAAGGAATGTTGGGTTTATTTTTTGGGCGAGCTTTTTTGAGCATTTAAAAAAAAAATTTATTATGTGGGTTCTGTTTGGATTATTTAAAAGGTTAAATTTTTTAACAATAAGTTAATTTTTAGGCTACACTATTTATTTTTTTTCATAAAAAAAAAACTATACAGTTTTAAACACATTGATTAACTTTGTCTTTGAGTACTATAATACTTTTTATTAAAAAGTCAATTATATTCTTAATAATAAAAATATCGTGCTAGTATCTCAAATACTATAATTTAAAAATAAAAAAATAAAAATTTTTAAGTATTTTAGCAAAAAAAAAAAAATTACTCTAAAAAAAATATCCCAACTACTTAAACTTTTTTTTCTTGCTCAATTTTCTATCATAGAAAACTTAAATCTTTTAAAAGCTTTTTTTTTTTTGGATATTTCAGACAAGGCCTTAATCTATTCAGGGCCAATTAAACTGGTTATGTGGAATAATAATTTATTTATTTTATATTTATATTTATATATATATATTTTTTTCGTTTGTTAAAGCATTATAACTTTTTAAATATTCTCATCCAGGCAAATCAAAAAGTAAATTTCTTGAAGAAAATAAGTTCATGTATGATATTTTATTTTGCTTGTTTTGGTTTTTAATGAATTATTTTATTTTTTGATTAGTGTAGTATTTTTTATATTGAATACTATTTGATTAATAGTAAAATAATTAAAAGATAAATAATACATTATTTCAATTAACATAAATTTAGTGAAATTAAAATTTAATATAAAAAGTATTTAAAATAGCCTCCGTACTAACCAATCTATTCCCATGAAATTGGGATCCATAATCCCCTTAATGGGTATATTATGTTAGTTAAGGAGGTTTTTTAAAACTCTCTCTAAATAATTTTCAAACGTGGTACAACCAATCATCTGAATACATGTACACTATAGGACTATAGGGCTTGATTAGTAATTAATTTAAAAGTTAATTTTTTATTTTTTTATATTTTTAATTAAAAAATTAAATTAAATTTAAAAATTAACTTTTAAGTTAATTTTTTTAAAATTGGTTGTTTGAGTAAAAAGTTAACTTTTTTACTTTTTATTTAAATTTGATATTTTTATCTTTTTATATATTTAATATTAAAATTTATATATAGTTGGTAGTGATAGTAAATAAATTATAAATAAGAGATAGTATTGTATTTTAAAAGTGATAAGAGTTTGATTTGAATGTTCTGTGAGTTTGAATTTTAATTTGATTTTTTAATTTTTTAGATTTTTTTTGTATTTTTATCAAACAAACAACGTTGATTTTTTTGCATTTTTCAGCCAAAAATTCAAGCTATCACTCAGAACCTAAATTATTTCAAAAAAACTACCGTTTAATCAAACAAACTCTAAAAAGATAAAAAAAATTGATGAAATAATATTTTCTATTAATTTCATTTGCTTCTAATCACTCAAAATCAACATCACCAGAATATGTCTTAGGTACGTGGAGGCTTGATTGGCGATTTGTTGAGGGTAAATGGGTAATAGAGGCCTTTTGTATTATGAATGTAGGTAGAAATTTATTTATTTTATTAAAAAAAATTTAAAAAAAAAACAAAATAAAAAGGTAGCAATCTCGAACAAAGAGGGAAAGCAACGCCAGCGATATCATGCATCCTCCCCATGCATGCACATATAAATATTGTACTATTCGAATATTCTTGAATTTTAAATTTTAAATACTGTTATTAATTAAAAACGAATTATGATCGAGAAAACATTTGGCAAGAAAAATATAAAAATAAGTCAAGAAACCATGTTTTTTTTTCTTTTTTTTGTTTTTAAATTTTTTTAATTTTTAGTCAAAAAAAATTACTTTTTTAGTTTTTATTGGCTCCGATTGAGTAACCTTGCTTATTTGTTTATTGATTTATAAGTCAAAAAATAAGTCACATCGTTTGGGTAGCTAAATAAACCAAATAAGTAAATAAGCTCATTTGAATAATTAAATAAATAAATAAGTTGACTTAAACCAGATAAACTCGTTTATGTAGTCAAATAAGTAAATAAGTAAATAAATAAATATAACTAAACGAAGTGATTTAAATATTTTTTGATTAATTTATTAATAAATAAATAAATCAATAAATAAATAAGTAAGAGATAACAAGGCCAAACGGGACCATTATCTGAATAAAGTTAGAAAATAAAATAATTTAATAAAAAAAAAATAAAAAATCCAAATAGTCTCTTCGACCTTTTCTATTCGTACTTGTACGAATGGAAAAATCTTAAGAAAAATTTTATAAATAATTAATTTTTGTCACTATTTTATATTATAGTGTTTATACGGATATCAAAAACTTATACAATTCAAAAATAATTTTCTATTCACATGCATGTAATATTTATTTACTTATGGTACTCACTTGTTACATTTGTTAGTAGAAACAACGCCTGAATCGTTTAATTTTTCATTAAGGCCTAGTTTGAGATTAAAATAAAACATTTAATTCTTTTTTTTTCATTCATTAATATACTTTTTATTCATTTTAACGAGAGTAATCATAAAAATAAATTTTTTAATTAAAATATAAAAAATATTAAAGATAAAATAATTAAATCAATTTAACTTATTGACTTTTTTAATTTTTGACCAAAAATTAAAATATTTAATAAATAAAATGGAACCACAGTGTGTGATTAAATAAAAATACCATGTGTATTAAAATACTTGTATATAATATGTATTAATGTTTGTACAAATAAGTGTTTATTGTTGATAGAAAAATGTGTATTTAGAATTATGCCCTTACTAGCAATTTTGATTTTTTGATTTTTTGGTTAAAATGTCAAAAAATTAAAATTGTTCGCTAGATAAAAAAGTGAGAAAAATAAAAATTTAAATCAAAATACATACTCTTAAAATATTTTATTTAAATTTTTATCACTTTTAAAATACAATAATGCTCCTTATTCATCACTTATTTACAACCACTATTAACTACATATATTTGCTAATATAAAATATATAATAAGGTAAAATTATTCATTTTGAACTAAAAAAAAAAAAACTAATTTTTTATCCAAATAATTAACTTTAAATATGCTAGCTTAAAAGCTAAGTTACCAAAACTAAATTTAACTTTTTGACAAAAAATACAAAAGAATAATAAAATTAGCTTTTAAGCTTTTTGACCGAAAATACAAAAAATATTAAAAAGTTAACTCTTTAATAGCAAAAATTAATTATTAAGTTAGTGTATTTGACATATTTATAAAGCTTATTAATTTTTCCTTGCAAATAAAACAAACCTAAAAACATGCCAAACTCTCTGAAATTAAAATTTTTAATTCAAAATCGGCTCTATTCTAAAACAAGAGGTGTTGTTATCTCAAATGTTATAATTTAAAAAATAAATAAATAAAAAAGACATATTTAAGATTTTAATTTTAAAAACTATTTAAGTAAATCATTTCATAAAAAACTTAACTTTTCTTCTTATAAGGCGAACTATAAGAGTGGTTTTAAACTAAAAGACAATAAATTAAAAAATTTGATTTAAACGAATTTTAAGCCAAAAAAATAAAAATGTGTGGCTTAAAATTGTTATATTTTTAAAAAAAATTTAAACATAATTTTATATATGGATCATGTTTGATAAATTTTAACAAGTATATTTTAAAAATATAATTTTTATAAAAAAAATAGATATTGTATAATATAAGTTATGAATATTTAAAAAAGACATAAATTTATTTTATATAAAAATATAAAAAATTAAATTCATTAAATTAAAAAAATAAAAAATCAAACTTGAAGAGCATCTCCAACCCAATACTTTATTTAAGATTATCAAAATAATATTTTTTATTCAAAAAATAATTATAAACAACTATATTATTCATATTAACTTTAACTACAATAGTCTATTTCTATCTTCTTTTTTTTTCAACATCACTTATTTTTCTTTAAAATTCAAATATGCAAATTAAGATTTTTTTAGATTTTATTAAAATATATTCAATAGTAATCTCTTTTTAAAGATACCGTAAATATCTTTATAATAATTTAAAACTTTTTATAAATAAAAATTATAGTCATTTAATGAATGAAATATTCATTTGCTATATTTAGATAATGACTCTATATAATTTTTTAGCACTTTAAATATAGAATATCAAATTGGCATTCTTTAAATTAGAGAATGGTTAAGAGAATTGGTTAAAGAGTATTTTTACTCTAAAATAGAATTATAGACCATGGGATAGAGTTGTAGTAAGGTCTTATTTCGAATAGGTTTTAAGTTTTTTTTATTATTTGTAACGAAATTAATTTTTAAGTTATCTTGTTTGGTTTTTTAAAAAAATTAATTTTTTTTAATCTTTTAATCCAAGCAAAAAAATTAATACATATCTCAAACATTTTAACTATTTTTTTTAAAAAATTATTATAATATCCTTATTTAAGAAAGTTAACACTATTAACAAAAAAATTGTACCAATATCATAAATACTATAACTTAAAAAAAAAAAGTAAAGACAATTTAAGCATTTTAATTAAAAATATTACTATAAAAAATCATGTCAAACAATTTAAGTTATTTTTATTCATATTTTTTTTTAAAAATAACTAAAACTTGTAAAAACCAAATAGGCACTAAGGCCTTAATTGGCAATTTTTTTTTTTATAGTTTTTTTGGCTAAAAAAAGAAAAAAATTAAAAAAATAACAAATTAAATTAAAATACAAACTCTCAAAATATTCTATTCTATTAGGATAATATGATTTATATTAAAATATTCAAATATTTGTATCTATTTTGTATATATCCTTTTTTATATATGTAAATACAAATAATATCTCTCGAGAAAATATTTCATTCACATATTTATTTATGATTATTAAGTTTAACAAAATTAAATTTTTATTATTTTTTAAATATAATAATATTTTTTATTTATAATTTATTTACTATCATTACTAACTATATGTAATTATTAATATCAAATATATAAAAAAATAAATTTATTAATTTTAAATAAAAAATAAAAATTTAATTTTTTATTTAAACAACTAATTTAAAAAAATTAACTTAAAATTTAAATTACTAAATAATGTATTTTAAATTTAATTTAATTTTTTAATTAAAAGTATAAAAAAAATTAAAAATTTAATTTTAAAGCTAGTTACGAGGGCTTAACTGTTATCCAGCGAAACTATTATTTATTAAACTTGTCTTGACAAAAAATGCAGTATTGAATTATTAGTTATTTAATTAAAGAGCAATCATAACTAAGAGATTTTAAAAAAGCTGTAAGATATTTACATTTTTCAACACCCTCTCTCTCCTCCTCATTCTCTCTCCTCATAAGTGATACTTCTGACTATAAATATATCCCCATCGCCACCGCTTTGTTGCATAATCTTCACGCCTGCCGAGTCTTTCAGCGAATCCCCACCTCACCTCACTGTATTGATTTTAGTGATTTCACTCTACTTCTTCGCTTCGTTTTCCTTCTGCTTCTTGTTTTCTTCTTCTTCTACTAACCCTATCAAATGGAAGAAGCTTTGAGGAGGTTAAATGGTTTGATCCACACGCCGGAATCTGACCCCATCCATCCCCCCTCCACCACCATCCTAAAGCGCTGCACCACCACCACCACCACCACCACCAAGCGGTCGCTGAAAGACGGCGGAGTTGGTAATCCAATGAGGTACCGCGGCGTTCGCCGCCGTCCATGGGGTCGTTACGCCGCCGAGATACGAGACCCTCAGTCCAAAGAGCGGAGGTGGCTCGGCACTTTTGACACGGCGGAGGAGGCGGCGTGCGCATACGACTGTGCTGCTCGCGCCATGCGTGGCGTCAAGGCCCGGACCAACTTCGTCTACCCTACTGCAATCGACAATCTCATCCCTCCATTCAACCACAAGAAAGCATCTCAGACGTCGTTTCGGGACACACCCAGTCGGAGTTTCGTTCCGTCTTCCAATCTTTCTTCTCTCTCAACCCCTCATCTGGGTGACTTCTCTGCGTCGGCGGCGCAGAGAAGCTATTCTCTGAACATGCTTCTCTTTCGCGACGTTCTTAACTCGTCTTCGACCGCATCGCTCTCGTTTCCTCAACCTATCCCCACATTCCAACAACTTCCCTTTTGTTCTGGTTCTTCAACAATGCCTTGTGTTTCTCTCTCTGGTTCGTCCATGACGAATCAGTTCAACATCATTCCACAGACCACCACTGCTTCTACTAATTTCTCCGAGAGCTTTTTAAGTTCGTCTCTGAACCTGCAGCCTAAGATGGAAGATCAGGAAATTTATGGTGGAGATTCAACTGTAACAACTGATGAAGCTGGTGGAATGGAGTTCTTTCCCTCCGAGCCGTCCGACTCTGGGTTGTTGCAGGAAGTTTTGAATGGATTTTACCCAAAATCCTCGACTACTCCCAAACGCGAGGCGACAAAGCCCGAGAATTCCACCGCTCAGTCCTCTGCTGCCATGGTTCTAGACGTTTCGCTCGATCAAACTCTCGGTGAGATGAAGGCAATTGAAAACGATCATTTCGGTCTGTACTTTGAAGGCGGTCCATCGCCGCTAGACTACTTCAATGGCGGCGGTGGCGGCTTGGCGGCAATGCCATTCTGTAACGAGGTTCCTTCGAGCTTTCACGTTCCGGCGGAGACGATGTTGGGTGATGTTTTTCACTACCCAGAGCTTCTGGGGCTCTTTTCAGCTAAAATGCAAAATGCTTGAATGGTTCTTTGTTGTAATTTTCATTTTCATTTCCATTTCCAACGTCTCGTAATCCAAATAGTTTCTTTTTCTTAATCACGAAATGACTCTTAGTAATATTCCATTATATATGTTCTCTTTCAATGAAAGATTTTGTGTTTCTTCTCTAAAGATTTTCTGTAACATCTACCTATGTTTGCTTAGAAACCCACATGCCTTCTTTTTTGTAAAGTTATTTTTTTGTTTGTAATTTTTTTTTATGTTTTAGCATACTTTCGGACTAAAAGTTGCTTCTTTTTGGAATTTTTTGTTTTTAATGATTTTTTTTATATTTTGATTTAAATGTTTTATTTTTTCAGTTTGTTATGATTGAAAGAATTCTAAAAATCTGTTGTTTGGGCTAATTTTGAAAAAAAAAATCATTTAAAACGAGATGCTTAAAAAAAAGTCAAAAAGCCTGTTAATTTTTATTTTTTTCGTTTTATGGATTTTTTTAGGTTTTACTTTTTCGTGTTCTCGGTCTTAGAGGAATTTAAATGTTATATTTGTTTGGACTAACAATAAAAATAAATTCACTAAAAACAATAAAAAATTAAAAAAAAAACAATTCAAATACAATCTTAATTTATTTTTTAAATTCTTTTTGGTTCTAAAAGGTAAGGTGTGTCTCATGGGATTAAATAAACATATGCCTTATTAATAGCGCAAAGCTCTTTTGCATGCTATCCAATCCTCTTTTTATCTTTTGAAAAACAATTTGTTGTGCCTCGAGTTGTTTGGTTTTGTTTTCTTCTGTTAGATCTTGTTTTTTTTGTTAGATGGGTCTTGAACTGAAAAGTACGAGAACATGCTAAGGGTTTGTTTGGTAGTGGGTTTTTTTTTTTAGTAGACCTCCGCATTCAAAAAAAGCTGATTTGGGTTGGACTTCTGTGCAAGTTTGGTTATATATTTCACGTACGAGTACTTGTTATGGCAAGAAAAATAATTGATTATAAAAGGACACAAGGCCATGTACTATGCGAACTACGTGGTATGGAATCGATGCTCTTTCAGGGACCTCTTCTTCTGGATTCCATGGTCCTTCCCCGAACTCTTTTCCAAAAAATACTCGTTGAGACACAAATGTACGTATTGAAAAGCACCCAACCCCATGATTCTTGAATTAGCTTGTCATGCTTCTGTTGCGGGAAAAATGGGAAAATGAAATTCAAAAACATAAAATAGGGATGATTTTTAAGCTTGATTTTTTAAAATTTTAGTTTATTGAAAAAAACTAAAATATTGAGTATTTAAAAAAAAATTTAAAAAGTAGATGGTAGAAAGAAAAAAAAAAAAAAGAAATTTAATTTTTTTAATAGTCTTGAAAATTGTGTTATATTTTTAAACAAAATGAATCAGTTTAAAAGCTACATTGTTTTTAAGAAAAAATTAACTCCACTTTTGATCCCAAACATGCTCTAAGTTTGTTGAAAATCACTGTTGTTAGTTTGGTAAAATTAATTTTGTTAGTTTATAGATTGTAATTGATTATAAAAGTTGTGATTGTTTAGTGAATATTGTAATTTATAGTTTAAAAAAATAATTATAAATTATAATAAAAGTTTATAAATATTTTAAAAAAATTATAAATTATAAATAAAATTAATAATAAAAAATTAATAGTTACTAAATAGTATCATTGTCAAACACTTATTTTTGTTGGATGGAAAAATTTAACAAAAATTTTAGTGTTTAGGATAATTATTTATTTGTTTATGTTATCGAAACTATTATTTTGATACTTTTTTTTTTTTTTATGAAAGTTAATTAGCATTGGTTACCATGGGTTATTAGTAGAAATTTGTGAGGAATGAAAGTTGTGGAGAACCGAATGTGTTATCATTGCGATATCGATGGATGAATGATAATTTTTGTTACATAAAAAAAAATTATATTTAATAGTATTGATAACAAAATTATTATGTAATTCTTTCAAAAGATTTATATAATTTTTGGTAGAGATGATAGTATTAATATATTTTTTTTCTTTGTTTTTGTGATTTAAAAGTTTGAATTAATTTAATTTATTAAATTATTAAAAATAGTTGAATATTGATATATGTGATTTTTTCTAAAGTCTAAATTTTTGAGTGACTACGATGGAAAAATGTTTCTAGAGTCATCATTAGGATTACATGTTTTGAAAAAATAAAAAAATTTCAGTTAAATATCTAAATAAATTTATTTTAACGTTCAAAATTTATAAATAAAAATTTCAACGTGTAAGGTCTAATTGCGTAATTTCTTTTGAAATACCAGCAACAGATAAATTTATTTATTTATTGTATTTATGCATAACAGATAAATTTATTTATTTGCATATCAACACAGATAATGTAAACAGATAAATTTATCTGTTTGCATATTTATAAATAAATAAATAAATTTATATATTCACATATCAACACAGATAATACAAACAAATAAATTTTTTTTTATTTTTTATATGTACTTTCAATAAGACAGATAAATTTATCTGTGTTTTTACACGTGCTTTTAATAAAATACATATAAGT
>JAOTRH010233883.1:0-10077 GCA_034768845.1 Heliamphora exappendiculata
GATGTAACTTACAGCAAGGAAAGCAGAGCTAGGCGTCTCGCCGTTAACTTGTGCCATTGTGTCTTTAGAGGTGTCCGGTTCTGCGTGGGGCATGAATTGATCTGGAGTATTTGGTGAGCAGTTTCATTATGAAGGATGTAGGCATATGTCATCGAGAGCTTTCTTGTACCTGACATGTACTTGCACTGACAAATGGAATATGGGAAGAAGCGTGTTCCTGCAGGAGGTCGAAACTTACTGTGAGTTCTTGTGAAGTTTTTGAAATTTATGGCTCGTACAGGCTGAGAAATTTCCGGGTGGAATTGAGTCTGTGTGCAGAAAGTAAAAGATGGTGTGATGTGTGGGAAGCTTCCAGTTATCAGGAACCTGAGGTTTCTTGGTCTGGCTGGCATTGCATGTGAATGTGGCTACATTCTCGAAGCGCTTCCACGCCTACCCGAATTCATTCCCTGCTTTCAATTTCCTTTCCCCTGTTCACTTCGCATCACAGTGTGGAGAATGGATACATCGAGTCACAGCTGTTTGCAACTGGAGACCGTACTGAGCACACTGCATGATTACAAAGCAGTTGCGGGCTGATGGGTTCGCGAACAACTCGATGGACTGGATGAAGAGTTCTAACTTCACATCTGGGCAGGAGAGCAGCATGAAGACGCGGCAGATCATGCAAGTATCCCCATTTCCCCGCTGTTAGAAATGCTAGCCATAGCTGTTTAGAACTCTGTTCGCTGACGAGACTTCAATATCTTGTTCTATGCCGTCGTCTTGTCCTTGTCATATGCAAGACATACCCAAGCACAGCTCTAATGGTCAAGCCACAGCTCTGCCACGCCATCGAAATCGCATCTGCATATTCATGGATTGCAAATCCGTGCCATGGGACCCATGGCTATATTCTCAGCTCACTGTCACTTTCCCATGTGATAAGTACCTCCTTCGTCATCCAAATTGCCACAAGAACGACGAGTCAAAACGATTCTAAGGAACTAGATGGACGTCACGATGTTTAAACATCTCCAGCTTCATCCTTGCGCGGCTCGTAGGAAACCATAATTTCTTGGTTCTCCTGGTGGTACAAAGCAATTTCATTCTCATCGATGACATAGCACTTCATGAGCTTGCTCTTTGTATTCAAAAAAGGTCATGAGAATACCCAAAGCCCAATGTATGAGGAGGGAACCAAAAAGTGTGGGCGCACAGCACGGTCCTGTGCGATGCAAAAAAATTGATTTTTAAATATATTTTTATTATTATATTTATTTATTATATAAATTTTTTCTATTATGTTCTAGCTATAAAAAAAAATTAAGTTGATATAAATATATATAGTTATGTGATCGAATAAATACATTCATGTGCAAAGATTATTGATAAGGTCCACTCAAAAAGTCAAGTATTTTTTAATCTTTTTAAATTGTAACATGTGTTTTTTAAAAAAAATCTACAATTTTAATATTTTGTAAAGTCAAAATGCTAAAGCACTGAAGTTATTCTTAAAGTTGCTTCTAACATCTCCGATACATATAGGAGAACCTGCGCGTAATTTAATAGTTTAAGGTCGTTATTAGAATTAATTATAAATTTAATTTATATTTTTATTTTAATTTAACAGTTAAATGTATGATTTATTATGTATTTAAATAAAAATTTATTTTGTTTTTGATAATACTAAAACTTAAAAAGTCAGATGGGGTCTCGAAATTTGTCTAGTAATTTTTTGTTATATATAAATATACGGGACGGAGCCAGGGGCTTTAATATGGGAGGGTCAATTCTTATGAAAAATAAACTACTTATAATAATTATATTTATTTTTAATAGATATATAAATCTAATACACATATATATCGGTAGATATAATAATTTAGAGAAAAAAAAAGTTTACACTCAATTTGAACACTAACGAGACAAAATAAAAATTTATTCTAAAAATATTGCAAAAAAAAAAATTTATGCATAAAAAAATAATTTTTCTAATAAAATAATCACCACACTGGGTCATTCATCAAAATGGTGCTTGACGTTATTTCGTAACACGAAATTCATTTATGAGAAATCCAAACCGGATTTCTTTGCAACTTTTTATTAATATAAAGGAAACTAAAATACACTCATTAATGTACTTTATTTGTCGAACATTATCTAATATTAAATTTTTTTAATCAAATAAGCACATTTTTACATAGATATAACTTATTTGTTAAATACTTTATAATTATTAAAATTTCTAATATGGTTAAGAGTCACAATTCCTCAGGTCCCAACATAACTTCATTGCCATATATATATATATATATATATATATATATCACCCACCAAAGTAATATGTAAGTTGAGTGTGACATAAATCATGAGATGGCATCACAAAACACTACTTGGCCACGTCAGCGTCACCGATTCTCCTTGTCTAGTAGGACTCTACTGTGGCGTGCCACGACAGCCTTTTTTTTTTTTTTTTTTTTTCACACTACTTTTATTCGTGTAAAGTTTTTCTGAGTGAATATTTATCTGATTCGATAATTATACGTTATTCTATCTTAATGCATTAAAATGTCGTTAGATGTGTTTTAAAGTATTTTAAAATGCTTATATTTCAAGTTTTTTATATAATTTAACGATTTTTAAGGTGTTAGAATAAAAGATATGTCCCGAAATTTTTATATATTGAGATTTTAATATGATTTAATTAAAAAATTATTTAAATATTTTAAAAGTAAGAGGGGATAGAGAATCCCCTACTTGTTTTATTGCAATAGCATTTTTTAAGCTTCAACCCGACAGACTTTTCCTAACCTGTTGAATTATGGAGGACTTGGTTTCGCAGGCACAAGAAAAAAAATAAAGTAAAAAAGTAAAAATATATATATATAATAGATAAAGAAAAAAGAAATGGAAAACTCACACACTTTAGAATTTTCCATCCCCAATCCGATTATCCCTAGGGAAACAAGAATTAATTCTTTGTTTTTTTTTTTTCAAGCTAAAAAGCCATTTTTTCATGTTTTGGAAAATGTTTTTTTAATTTTTCTGGTCGAAACTTTCACTAAAAATTAATAAAAAACCACATTTTAGCTAAAAAAATTTTTTTTTGTCTTTTAATACTTTTTATTATTTTTTATTTTTCTGATTTTTTTAATTTGAGGGATTTAAAAAGTAAAGAAATCGGACGAAATTTTAAAAAGTTCAATAAAAAATAAAAAAAAAATCTAAAAAATAAATTTTTTTAGATATCTTAAACAAGGTTTTAGTTCTACAATTTTAAAGAAATATGATGTGTGTGTATATATATATAAATGAGCAATCCATCTTGACTAAGGGTTTAATTGATTCAATTAAACATAAAATTAGATTAGATCTACATTTTCTGTCCTTTGAATGCAATAACGAGTAGACAGATTACATATATATTCATTGAAATAATCAGTTTTATAAAATACTAATGAGATTATATATTCTTTTATTATTAGTCTGTTCGATTAAAAATGCTAAGGCTTTTTTTTAGAATTAAGGAATGTGAGATTTTACAATATAGGAATAATTTTATATAACCCTTTATTTGGTTTGCCAAATTGAGATGTGAATTGAATTATCCTCTTAACTCTTCTAATTACAATATACTCTAACTTAGGACAATTGTTATCCAACCATCCAGATGGGTTTAAGAATTTGAAAACTATGACTATCCTACTTGTACTAAAATTACATCAAGCTAAATTACAAATTATTTATTCTAAAAGAAAACTAACTCTCTCTCTCTCTCTCTCTCTCTCTCTCTCTCTCTCTCAATACCACAACTAGGGTTTTTTTTTCTTATTTTTAGGGGAGGCGGCGGTGTTCCTTCGTCCCGGATCACCCCCTCTCAATACCACAACTAGGGTTTTCTTTCTTAGGTTTTTTTAGGGGAGGCGGCGGTGTTCCCTCCGGATCACCCCTTCTTTCCTTTTTTCCTTTTCTCTTTCTCTTTTTATATTATCTTATTTATCTTGTATTTTTGTCTTTTTCCTCTATATCTTTTCTTTAGTTTCAATTTTTATTACTTGTAGCTTTTTTCCTGTTTTTCTATGGTTCATTTTTCATTTTTCATTTTTTTTATTGTTGGTAGCCGAGTGACTACTTCTACCGACAACGAAATCGTTTTGATCAAGCAAGCTTCCAGTTTTTTACAACAAATCTTGGTATTCTTGACGAAGAAGTGGAAACGTTATTCTACCACCATTTTCGAAGACCTAATTTTAGATTTGTTCGCATATCAAATCCTGATGCCATGTACCACATTTTATCATGTTGAACAATCATTTTCGATCAAGAAATATATATATATATATATAAAAAGCTTGTAAAGTAGAGGTGGGGGTAATAATTATTTCGAGTAAAGTTGCGGAGCAGTAGCATATGATGTTATTTCTTCATCTTTTTGTTTTGTGTAATATTAGATTCTTTTCCTGTAGAAGTTTGTGTTATCTTGCGTGAATGTTTGATATTTTTTCTTTGTGATGATTTTTTTTTTGTGAAGGTTCTTTACTCTTTTTTTATGTCGTTTTATAGCTGTCAACGTACTCTTTTTTTTAATTTACTATTGGTCAGAAATATCTTTGGATCTAATACCTCTTATCCTATCAAAAAAGATTATCATATTCTTAACTAAACACTTCTCGTTAAAAAAAAAGACACACTAACACTAATAGTTCAATTTATAATACTTCAAATTCAAATAATTTAAATATGATAAATTATTTTAAAAAATAATCTTTCAACCAGATAATAGTGAGAGAATCGTTAGTATCATTCTAAATCGTAGATTTTTCTAAAGATGAAAGCGTCGTTCTAAGTAGTAGATTTTTCTAAAGATGAAAACTAATAGGTATTTTGTGGTAAGTAGGTGTCGATGATCGTCTAATTTGACTTTCAAAGATTTTTATAGAACTTTAGTTGGCATTTCGTAAAATGCTTTGAAGGAATGAATAATTCGTTAAATGTTTTGGAATGTTGGGTAATGATCCTCTAGAATCAAGCCAGCTAAATAATATGCACCTCTAAAAGAAAAAGTTCAGAACCCCAAATATTAAAATCAGAAGGGCCTAGCTAATTCCATCTCCATGGAATTTATTTATGTTATATGCAAAAAAAAAAAAAAAACACAAATATACGTATAAATATGATATTTACATAATTTATTCAAAATTAGAGTTATACCCACTTGAATTACGACGATTTTATTATAAGATGTGCCATAATCATAGAATAAACTGCAAATATGAATGCCAAAAAACGAATTAGAAGTCAAAATGTGAAAACAGATTTGAAATGACGATCTCCCATTCAAGCCTATCTGTCCAATTTCCCTCTCTATAGACTAAATTTTACAAAAAAATTTATTTAAAACCGCAACGACTCTAGAACCAGACGAGTCATAAATCGAACTCAAAATTATAATTAGGGCTCGACACATTTCACAAACTAAATATCAAATGAGATTTCACTATACAATGACCATGTTTGGGTAATTTTTTTATTTGCATATTTGCTTATTAGTAAATAAGTCAAATTTTATTTAAGTCGCATCGTTTGGGTGGCTTGTGATTTATTTACTTATTTGTTTATAAACCTGCTATTCAAACGAACTTATTTACTTATTTGCTTATAAGTCGGCTTATTTGTTTATTTAACTATCCAAACGAGTTTATTTGCTTATTTACTTATTTTTTTATTTTTTTATTTTTAATTTATTTAATTACCCAAACGACGTAGTTTATTTTTTAACTTATAAGTCAATACATAAATAAGCAAAACTACCACAAGGGGGCTAATATGTTTCCAAAACAATCGCTCCATCTTGATCATTATCTGGGTATCTTCAGTTAAATTAACCAAATGCTCTATCTAATGTATAGAATTTATTCTCCACGCCACTATATAAATTAACCTTATAATTGGGTGTGTTAAAAGTTCACTTCTTAAAAATCAAAATTGGAATTTGAGTGTCATTGTTTTCCCATAAAGAGGATAACATTAAAGCCAAAAGAGAATGTTTTGAAAATCTTAGATTAGGTTTGTGTCTTAATTTGGTGGTATTTGGTATTACTGAAATTAGTAATTTATACATAGTAACTTGTAATAGAAATTATGAGTGTTTGGTAAAAATTATAACTTGTAACTAAAATAAAAAAAAATAGTTATAACTTGTTGTAGAAATTGTGAGTATTTTAAAAAAAAACTATTACTTGTAGTTAAAATTAGTAATAAAAAGTTAAAAATTACTATCAATAATTTTGACAAACACCTTATTTGTTATAATGAGAAAGAATTAGACTGATTACATAAATGAAGAGAACAAAGGGTTAAATATTTTGAACGAAGGATCAATTTCCTTTGAAAAAAAGAAAGTAGGATTTTTTTTTCCTTATCACGTTCCATAACCCATTGACAACGACAAGATCGTTGGAAAAAGATAAGATTTAGAATTAGTATCGCTTGAATAAAGCAACGAACAATAAACATCGAGTGACGACTCTAAAATCAATTGGAATTTTGAGTGTGGTAATGTGTCACTCTCACTCTGAAATCAATTGAAATTTTGAGTGTGGTAATGTTTTGCTAAAAAGAGAATAACATTAAAGCCAATGTGAATGTTTTGGCAATCTTAGATTAGGTTTATGATCTCCTTTGTTATAAAAAAGAGGAATTTAGACCTATTACATGAATCAATTCCCTTTGAGAAAAACAAAGTAAGAGAATCTTTTGACAATGACAGAATTGTTGTACAAAAGATAAGATCTAGAATTCATGTCGTTGGGGTAAAGAAGCAATCAATATATATATCGATTGACGATTCTAAGATTCTTATCAGCTGTGAGTGTTCTATATTGGCAGAATATTTTTATAAATTTTGTACCTTCACAAGGGGTCCATGCCATTATATATATCAAATTTTAGGTGTCGATTCTAATTCCTTTTTAATTATTTTTTTCAAGTGAGATTAAAAAATGATAGCTTAATAATGAGTTAGAGAATGGATCATGTGTATTGGGCCTTATGAATTGATACTTTTGTTTTTTAGGGTTAAACTAATCAGCCCAAATCATGGTTCGGACCACCACCCGTTTATGAGCCCATCATCCCTTTTGTACATTTTTCAGATTCCTTTTGAGAATTAGATAAATTAGAAAAATAAAATATTTTTAATAAAAAATTAAAAAAAAAAGAACTTTCAGCTAAAGGTTCAAAAAATTAAATTTTAACGTGCAAAGTTTATCAACAAAAGTTTTAACATGCAATGTCTAGTTGTACGATTTCTCCTGAAAATATCCTCTAAACAGATAAATTTATCTATTTGATATTCATCTGTTTAATGTGCAAACAGATAAATTTATTTATGTTATTTATGCGTGCTTTCAATAAAAGACAGATAAATTTACCTGTGTCTTTATACATATTTTTAAAAAGTACATATAAATTTATCTTTGTTCTCTATTCATACTTTCAATAAAACAGATAAATTTATCTGTATTCTTTACATGTACTTTCAATAAAAAATAGATAAATTTATCTGTATTCTTTATACATGTTTTGAAAAAGTACAGATAAATTTATCTATTTTAGAGTATTTTTGTTCAAAATAGAGCTTGTGCGTTAAAATTTTTATGCAGATTAATTTTATTTGTTAAAATATCTTATACTTGATGAAAAATAGTAACATATAAATTAGACTGTTCACTAATTTTTCGTTAAAAAAATAAATAAGATAAAAAAGTCAAATTATGGATTTTTTTGGCTTTTGGTGACTTTTTTCGGCATTAATAAATTTTTTAAATTTTTGACTGAAAGAAAATATTTATTAGATTTCTCTTGTCATAAGTAATTGAAAAAATAAAAATTTTGAACTATAAAAAGAAATTTAAAAAAGACAAAAAAGCACTATTCCATCTTGTTATTGTATGTTCACATTCTATTTATATATAGATTTTTTCTGTTTTTATTAAGAAATAAAATAAGGATGGTATTTTCTTCTGCCACCTTACTTTATCTCGCCTTGTCACAAAATATATAAATTAAATATTTTTGTATTTATAAATATGTATCTAGAATTTACTATTACAAATATAATAAGGCTAATATCAATGCTATTATGATAATAAAGCACTCAATTTGTAAAGCATTTTATGATATTTTATTTTTTTAAAATCTAAAAATAATTTGATATTTTTTATTTTTTATATTCCCTTTTGAAATAGTTAAAATAATAAAAAAAATAATATTACAAATTTTTTACCTCTCACAATTCATGACTCACGCAAAAACATAATGACAGCCATTAGTCTAAAAATATTGCATCTCTCTCTCTACCTTTACTTTTTATTTCTCATCATTTTAGTATTAATTTTTCATCAATTAGTATTTTTTACCATATTATTTTTATTATTCATATTACTTACTTGTATGATTTATTAATTATCCCCGACATATCTTACCCCTTGCACGACCCTATTACTTTTTAAATTTTTTTAAGGCACGGAACCAGCACTTAATATATACTCGAGTGTTCAAAATTTAAATATTTTTTATCCTTTAATTTGAAATATTAGATTTCAATTAGCAATTAACAAATAATGTCATGTCCCAAATTCTGGATCACATAAAATATCTGAAAACAACCCAACATGATACCCAACCCAAGAGTACACTCTCAAATGTAAAATATACATGCATTTTATATAAACGTCAAACGAAAAACAATGCATGAGGCTCCAATACCAAAAGAGTACAGTACACGACCCCCACGCCCGAAAACATGTTTTAATATACATGTAACCGAAAGAAATAAAAAAGAAGATTATAATTGTTCCGCTTCTCCAGCAACCTCCTAATCAATCTGCGTTACCAGTACCTGAAAATATTTTATCCCACACTGTGAACCAAGGCTCACCAGAAACTAGACAAGCATGCAATAGACACAAAACATACTAGAAAATCGAAGTGCGATTTTTTACTCTCTTTCAAGCCATTAAAAACAATTTTACATGCAAGGGAAAGCGAGAATACAAATCATGTTTTGACTCGCACACAGGAGTCTTGAAAACAGTTGAAAAACGATTTTTAGATCGTGATTCACACGCATTTTAAAAATAATTTGAAAACTGGTCTATCGTTCCATAATGCAGTTCATGCAAGCCATTATCAATGCATCTTCTCGGACTTTCACCGACGGATCGCCGCCTAATCAAAGCGTCTTCTCGGACTTTTACCAACGGGTTACTACCCAATAGAAGTGCCTTCTCGGACTTTCATTAGCGGACCACCACCCCATTAATGTACCATACCGTTCATATCCATGCAAACCTAAATCAGGAATTAATGCATAATCACGTACTATCACTACGTATCCAAAATCGCATCACATGATACACACACGACTCACACAACATGCACTACATGCGTCCGCTCCGTAGAGCCCACATACATGCTTGTAAAACTCAGAATTTTAAAGTATAAGTCACGTTATACATAACGCTACCGAAAGGCATGTAAATCACATTACATAATTCATACATGAATAAACTACAGTTATAGAATGCATAAAACCCATTATAAAAGCACATAGCCACATATAACCTCACGCCACGACGCTACTCGCCGCATAACCCGACACGTCATCACATGCCACACATCCGTCATTCGACACCCGAATGACTCACCCACACTGGGATAACCAACACCTAACCTGGAGGTCGACACCCGAACCTCCTTCAAATTGATTCTCACCAGAACCAACACCTCAAAATCGAACCACGGGCCCACACTAAACTCACATAACAAACACGCACACAACCGTGCTTCACATCCACATCTCACACCCACACGTCATCCACAAGGGCGACACATAACGAAACACCCGAGGCCACAACCCGACTCCCAAGCCACCACACGACCAACCGAACCCCCAAAAGGAATCCACAGGTATTTGAATCAACTAACTCCATAATTAATCAATTGAATACCATATGACACCGATTAGAAACCAAAGAACAAACCCAAAACCACAAAACCAACAGCCCATAGCTTCAGTCGACTGGGGGTTGG
>JAOTRH010233905.1:0-10076 GCA_034768845.1 Heliamphora exappendiculata
GTTGAATTGTGTAACGCGTATGGATGGGATATGTGAAAATGGTGAATTGAAATGTGTGAGACCCTGACCCGTTTTATTTTAATATGATTTAAGTGTTGATAGAGTTGGAGTAAACACTTAACCTTAGTGACATTTTAGGTGAATATTGAGTCTGTGCATAGATCTGTGGAGCTTTTTCAGTTGGTGAGAGGGTTCAATCGACTGAAGTGGGAAGTTCAGTCGACTAAGTGGACAGTGTGGTGGTTCAGTCGACTGACCTGGTGGGTTCAGTCGACTGACCTATGGCGGTGGAGAATTCTTAGTTTTCTAGTTGCTTTTTAGTCGACTGACTTGGTGGGTTCAGTCGATTAACTTCCTACTCGGGGCTGGGCCTATAAATATCAACTTTTTGTTAGATATTTTGAAACCTTTGATTCTTAAACAAGTTTCTTTTCAAACCTCCACCTTCTCTCTAGTTTTTGGTGGGCCTGGGGCATGGCTTTTGGCTATCAAATAGCGGATCCTTAGTATCCGTGCTGGGGGCTTCGCATTCATCTGGACGAAATCTAGTTTCGATGAAATTCATTTTTTATAGAGTTCGAGGCGTTGAGTTTTTGACTCAACGATGTAGGATCCTAGACTCTCATGTCTTAAAAGGGTGCTACGTGGAATATTATGCATTTTTACCGTTCTAAAATGTATGAAAAGTTGTTTTAGGTGCTAAATCTCGATTTAGTTGGACGAGATGGATTTTAAAGTGCTTTTATGGTTTATTTCGTGTTGTTGTACGTATGAAAGTCCGGGGTTTTCAAAAAGATGGTTTGAAAATAGAGAAATTAATGCAAGATTTTGGAAAATGTGTTTTAGAGGTTTGGAGCTAACCTTTGGGGTTGAGTTTAGATTTTTTTAAAATATTTAGTTGAGATGTGGGTTTATCTCAATGGATATGCAAATGATATGATGGTATGTATGTGAATATTTAGTACACGACTATGTGCATACTTATATCTATTGAATCATACGAAAAAAATTGCATATTAGGGCAAGTGATTGTCCCACGGTGAAAGACCGCGAAGAATTGCACATTAAGGCAAGTGATTGTTCCGCGGTGAAAGACCACGAAGAATTTGATGATTTGGTTAGTATTAACCCACGGTGAAAGACCGTGAAAGAGTACGACATGCATATGAACATTGTTGTGTATACTTACTACATTTTCAGACATTGTTGGATGTCGAAAGACGATGAGAAAATGTATGGTTTTTGAGAAGTAAAACTATTTTTCTTTGAGGCTCATGTGAGTCAGAATATTCATATTATTCATGTTAGCATGTTTTGCTTTTGAATTCATGCTAGTCTTTTTCTTATTGGACTTTGGCTCACATTGTGGGATTTGTGAAAAAAAATTTTGGGTGAGCGTGGTTATGTAAGTTGATTTTGAGGTGCTCGGAGGTGGTTGATGATAAGACTCTTTTATTTTGTCCTTGTTAGATAGTTTATACCATTTGTATATGGATCATATTTGATGTATCATGTTTTAAATTGGAAAGCATGGGTAATGTAATTCTTATGGTCGTAGAGCCAATGTGTGCATGATATATGAGAGAGAGACCATGGGTTGGTTGTTGTTTCCCATAGTTTATTATTATGATTTTCATTGGTTGGTTTATCGTTTTACAAAAAGGTTTTCGATTGGTTTATGATTCGTATATACTCTTGTGCTTCGAGGGAGATTTTAGAATGACTTATGCTTCTTTTTAAAAGTTATTTCTTTTCCTAAAATGTGTGTTTTGTTTCAAAGGCTTGGCTTTTGGGGCTGTGCCCCTAGCCTCTTAGGCTACTCTTTTAAATTAAAAAAAACCCTTGGTAGTGCATTTTACAAAAGTTTTAACCTTGTTTTGGCGTTATGGTTTTTGACTTGTTTGTGTTTGGGAAGTTTTGGTGGATTGTGGAATTCCAAAATGGTTATTCGTGGGCGTTTCGCGTGACCCAAAGTTTGGGGTGTGACAACTTGGTATCAGAGCTCTGGGTCCGAATACCTAAGAGCCGTGGAAAGAGGGTGCATCACCTTGTTAGGAAAGATGTGTGTGCTTGGTTGCATGTGTTTAAGTATTTTTATAACATGAGCATGATAACCTGTTCAGCATGAGGATGTTGTGTATACACAAGTATGGAGGTTGGACCTCATGATTGATTAGTCTTTCCTTCTGGCATTTAGATTAACAAATTTATAAGCCAAGTTAGAAATGCATTTGGCCGACGTATTTTTTAGCAAGGAATCTAAGTAGGTTATCCAATTTGACGCGTCATTCTTGTTGGTTCTCCTCGGTATGTGTGATTTATTTAGCATGATCTTGAATGGCTAAGTGTCAGCATGAATATGTGATATGTGTTAGAAATAACATGATGGATCGACCTTAAGTTGTTGTGTTCTATATTTCTTTTATATATGAATTGCGTAACCTTGGAGGGGGTGAGGCCGTGGTTTGGGTCCCAGATGTGTGTATGTGACTCGGTTACTTTTGGTTGCTATGAGGTAAGGTTATAGGTTGAGTGTCGATTGTTAGGAAAGATGTGTATGGTGCTCGTTGGTGAGTTGGGGTTAGCTGTATGAGATTGGCCTCGGTTGGTAAATTGTGAGCATGGTTAGTGGCTTGGTTTTGGTAGATGGCTCCTCTTGAGAGTATGTAACTGGAAGTTAAAGTTGTGTTATGGATGGCCTTGTGAGTAGGGGCGATGAGGCATCAGAGACCCTAGGAAATCAGTTACTATGATTGGATTTGTGAGTAGTGGTAATCCCTTTCGGTCAAGGTTTGGTGTACGAGGTTTTAGCCGTGTGACGGATTAAGTACGTCGTGAGCTATGCAATGTTATAAGCCGTGTACTCGGGATGGGGTATAGACGGAAACATAGTGGATGAGAGCGTAGTAATCCTTGGCCGAGCGTATGTTGAGATGGCGGAACGTAAGTGGTTCTGGGAATATTCCTTGTTAGCTGGGTGTTGTTGGTAGTCAGAGTAGTGTCTGATGACTTGGATGTTATATACCTTATTGAGGTTTGAGAATTGATTTACAAGTGAGTAAGCTCGAGGATATGGGGACGAGTATGTGTTGCTGATATGTTGGGATAAGTATGGGTCGAGGCTGTGTTGGAATGTGTAAGGATTTGGGTTACGGTTCTAACATGCGGTGAGTATCAGTTCTGTAGGATTCCTATGAGAATGCAGGTCCGTGGTTTGGTCGTTATCCCAGTATTAGGATATCAACTTTGGGAACCGTGCTGGGTGTATAAAGTTTGAAAGGGGCATAGAATGGTTCGATAGTGTGGTTGGCTTAGTGCTGAGATGGTATATCCTAAGTGTGATATGTCTAAAGGTTGTTTGTGTTCGACCTTAGGTTCAGAAGCAGGTATATTGTTTGTCCATGGGAGTTATGTTGGAGCGAAAATAAAAAATTTTGAACCGACGCCGTGACCGTAAAAAACGACGTGTGCGTTTTCCATGAAAACAAAGATCAATATTAATCTAAATAGCATAATACCTTTATGAAACTTGTCAAAAAGTTTCATGAAGTCCCGAATACGTTGAAAACGACCTTGCAACCTTCTCACGTATGTCCCGAACGCACTACGACGATCACAGTGTGTGGGCACCGATTCCGATCGAAGAGTTTTTCTTTTCCTCAGTTTCTTCTCACACTTGTCTCCAAAAAGAAAAAATCAATTTTCCAAAAGAGAGAGGGGGCGGCAGCATGGTGGTGTGTAGGGATTAGGGTTTTAGGTTTTCTTTTATATTAAAAGCCACCTTGTGATATATTACTACATATATCAAAGATAATGATAAGAACATATACTCTCTTCCCTAAAACTAAGAAAGAGATATATACCTTCCATAAATTTGCCCAATATATATTCTCAATCCCATTATGAGACTTTTATGTACAAATTTTCCACTTTCCTTGTGTCCCAAAATAACAACATTAATTTGCCGAATTCCAACACCAATAGATGTGATCATACTATAATTGAGTAGGTATCACCAACTCACGATGCAACTCCAAGATTCCAAGTTAAATCTCAAATTTCATAAATTAAATCAAGCCCTTGGTTCGACTATCCCACAAGTTAAAATATAGTCAAAATCATGCAAATCCAATAATTTGGATAAGAGTTCATGAAGTTAACCTTCATGCAATCAACACTTTACTACAACACACACTTAAGCTTTATATACAAGGTTTTCTGTCAAATACTTAGGTTGACTTTAATTTCAACTTTAAGACTTTAAAGTAAATCTCCAAATCTCAGCATTTAAATCTTTGTATATACTTCCCATTTTAGTTAATTTTCATAAAAACAACTCACATAACCGCATGAACTAGTTTTCCCATTTCGAACTTCCAAATCCTGGAATTTAAATTCTCAATTCAATCTTTAATCCAATTTTTATCAAGTTACAATGATTAAATAACCATTCAATCGTTCCAATTTTGGTCTTTCGTACAATTTCTATGAAACTACCACCATAACTAGGATTTAAATATATAAAATTTCCAAATTTTCCCATTAAATTATCAATCTAGCTCAAACCCACAAATTTACAAGTTACAAGACTCAATTAACTCACTAAGAATCCTTATTTAATCATTGTACTAAAATATCATAAAATCACAACATTAAATCATGAGTTAAACCAAGATTTTAACCAAATACTCTCAAAATTTCAGGGTTTGAGGGTTAAACTGAAAATCCAACACATCAAAACAAAATATCACTAAACAGTCAAAATCCTACCTCAGTGAGCCAAAATCCCCAATTTTTTTGAACCTAAGATTTTTGGCCATCGACAAATACGGCTCCTTAGGCATGAATTAATCCCCGTATAGCCTCTAATTTGATGTTTAGCTTCTTTAATTTGAGTGAGTGGAAGAGATTTAATCCAATCTCCAAGCTTTTAGCTTCATTCATGGCGAATACACATAGAAAAGGAAAAAGAGGAACCGAAGAAGAAGACACCGGCGGCGTTAGCTAGAGGTGGCCAGGTGAGGTTGCCAGCAGGGATGCGTGGGGAAGGCGACGCCGGCAGTCACAGTGGCGGGGCAAAGGAGGCGCGGCGGCAGTTGGTCGTTCGTCGCTCGCTCCGTTTCTCTGCTCTTTGTTTTTCTAATTCTCAGCTTTGCCTGAAATGAACTTTAAAACTTTTTCTTTTCAATAATTCTAGAGAATTCCACTTAATTCTCACATTTATTAAAAAAAACAACCACCTTCTTTAAACCTCCACTTTAACTTGACGTGCCACCCCCATTCAACGTGCAATCTTTATCATCAAAATTATCTATGTCAATTTAATTATATTAATAGAGTTTATTAAAGAATAAAATACATTTACTAATAAATAACCTAGACCGGGTCTCCACACACATCTATTTTAAGTCTTCTTTTAAAGCGCTCGTGTGGTGAGGAATTCAAAGGAAGCTACCGTTCAAGTTCTAATTCAAGTTTGTGGTCTTAAGGACACGCTTTAGGGCTAAATGGCATTATACGAGTCAAGATCAGTATTCTTTTCTTTACTTTCAGTCATTTTTATTTATTTTAAATATTTTAAACATATTTTAAGCTAATATTTAAAGAGTTTATGAATTTTATAAATTTTTGACGCTTGACCCATAGACAAGCGTGTTTAGGTTTTAAAGCTTGAAAAACCTATTTTCTAAAAAAAAACTTTTAAGTTTTTTTGTTTTTAGATAAAGTTTTCATGTTAGCTTAATGAACTTGTCTCTTTTGAACCAAATTGAATTTACCCCCAAGTACTTGCCTGGTTAAATGCTAGGCTAGAAGTTTGTTTTGTTTCTAGTTTACCAATAGGGATGTAGACAAGAATAAGAATCTAATGATTATAGTTGGTCATCTCAAATAGTGCTGGGGACGTACGATTATGAATCTCTAAGATTATATTCATAGTTTAATGTGTTATTTTCTTTATGCATGCTTGGGAGGAACGTACGGTCACGACCTCTCATAATTTCCATTATAAATGTTAGTTTTCAAAAATGTGAGCTTACCTAGTTATTTTGTTTGTCATTCTTGCATTAGTTGGTATGCATGCTTAAATATGCGAACTGATTGTGTTGAGTAAATACTAGCCATGTGCTTAGGTTGAGTGGGTGCCTAACATTTTTCCGCTCGGTACCTTAACCCCAAGCTTGTTCTCTGGTGATGAAAGAACTAAGCCTAATATATGAGTCATTGAATAGGTTATTATGTCTTAAAACTAAGTTACTCTATTTTTATGGACCATTATTTTATAGTTCTACAGCTGCACTTTGACTAAAAGGAGGCTGTTAGGTTACGAATGAACTTGTCTATTCGTAATTAAAAAATATTTGAACAGATATAGCTAACCTACTTATCGACTCGTATAGGCATCCTAAATCGAGTACCTAGAGTCTCAAATAAAAATCGTTATATATATACTGAAATTCTCATATCTCAAAATTTTCATATTCAACGAATTTTAATTTTTTAAAACAGGAGGACGTGCTATTTTCAAAATACAAGATTCATAGGGCACTGATTGGTGGTACCACAAATTAAATATCATTGGAATTTATTGTGAAATTCATCACTTTATATAAACATTTTACCCAACATGGTGGTGCCAATGATAATTAAATGTCATTGGCATTTATAGTGAAATTCATCACTTTATATTAACATTTTAGCCAACGACACTGAATAATTTTTACATGATTTGAATTTTGATCCCTATAAAGACCAACATTGTCTTAACCTAACTTCTAACACAACTAATCCTTTTAGATAGAAAGAGAAACTTCCTAAGTATAGTAAAGAAAACCATTGGCATTAGTGCATTTAATGTTTTGAGAGTTCATGCCAAGTGTTTTAGTGAGTAATTATTAGATAGTTTGGAATACAATGTAGCATTATCTACGTAGTGCTTCTAACTAATAATGTAGTGCAAAACAATCTTGGTGAAATAATATTAGCCCATCTTTGTTGGGTGGGTGACCACAAAAAATACTAAAGACAGATGGCTTCTACGTACACCTACCCTTTGAATTTAAAATTACATCTTCACTTTATACACCCTCTTAATACCCAACATACTCTTATTCTTAACGGCCAAATCCTAACCCTACCCACGAACCCATCACAATCCACCTCCAACAGCCACCATCATTGGTAACTCCACTGCCACCTCAATGCCACCAACCCATCACCATCCACCTCCGGCAGCCAATATCATCGCTAACTCTACTGCCACCTTCATCCCCTCTCTTCTATGTTCTCTATCTTTTTCATTTCTTCTCCATCTTTTTGTTATCTCTCACTGCCACCTCACCTCTATCGCCGCCCCATGCCCTCTTCCCTCATGTTCTCTCTATCGTAGTTTTCCTCCACCCTCAAACTTGCCTCTGCATCCATATCGAACCACAACCCTAGCTATTGTGACCTCTCTTATGCGTCACCGGGACCACTCGTCCCCTGTGTTTGCACAATCTATCCCACTCTTTACCCTCTCCTTCACTGTCACACCTCGCTCCCACAAGGTACTCGACCTATGCAAAGGGATATGATCTTGCCATAGGCTCGGCAGCCTGGGAAAAAGGACAAGGCTTAAAACAATATTAAAAGACCATAACATGTACATCTAAGCAACCACAAGCCTTCATCAAAGGGTAAACATTAACTTCTAGGGATGCACCATCCCAAGGACATACATTGTCTCTTAAAAGAAAACAACATAACCTTTCGTTCTCATACATGAAGTTTTACCAAGGCCAAGACTAAACAAGAGAAAACTAGACCAAAACAATCATCCGATATCAGCTTCAAAACTACATGATGACGCCTATGGTGGACCAACTTCTAGTCGTTCCTATTATCTGCAACCACATAGGTTATAGGAGAGTGCACTTAACATTATCATGAACAGAAAAAGATAGTTACTTAGTTAAAGATAACTTAAAACACTTTCTGAAAATAGTTTATCATACTTTTTACAAAAACATAGAAACCGATGCATTTTCTTGATCATAAAAATATCATAAATTATACAAAACTTTCTTAATATGAAAAAATGTATCCTAGCTCAACCGCCACAATTTAAAGAATAATCAATTTCTCATAACTAAAGTCCAAACCCCAACAGTGTCTAAGTAGTCATCAACCTCACAACCGGGAGTTCTGACAGTACCGTAACCTCAATTCACAATACACAGATAGCAACGTGATGGAATGAGAGCCACTTTCCACTAAGCACAAGTGGCGTGTGCTATAACCTGGGACTCAGCTCAAAAAGCCTTTAAGGCAAAAACTCTCGCTCAATGTGAAACCTCTCCTATAGGGACAAATGAAAAATTCATAGTTGGGTAATCTCCCTCATAACGGGATATAAAGAGCCAAAAATTCTTGTAACTTGGCACTTTAGAACAACACAACATTAACAGTACTTTTATAAAAAAAACATCTTGCTTGTTTAAAAGATCATAGATAGCACACTTGATTTAAAATATCATGGCATTTGAAACAATAGTTCATGCTATCATTCAACAAAACTTATCATAGTTCAAAACATATACATCGAAGCCTTTTAAAGCATCATTCACATAAATTCATGTTCAAGATAATGGCAAAGCACTCTCACCTTATCTTATACACGTAAGAACCGAGCCTTCATCAATGAGTTAAGCTGGACCCTCGGGTAATGCAACCTCCGTGCCTAACAAACAAAACATGACTTGACCGTTAACACAGAATTCTATCCCCTTAGAACGTGAAGTACTAAAATGATTCAGACCGTTGAATGTTTTTTATGATTTTAGGGACCACGATTACCTCCTTTTAAGGACCAAAAGACACTAAGCACTTGCTCAAACCATTTTCGTCACTTTTTCCTAACAATTCAACTAAATTTCCAATTGAAGCAAGGTTTCGGGGCACTTAGACCTTAATTTTGGTTCTAATTTTTTGTCACAATTTAGATACAAGTATTATCTACAACTTTTATGAAGAACACTAAGGCTCAAACTTAAGAAAACTATGTGATTAGGCCTTAGCAAGTGAAAATAGTTCAGCAACACTTAGAATTTTACTAAAAAATGGGCCTCTGTTGTTCTCGCGTTTGGGGCATCCAAACAGGTCCTATCAAGCTCTATTTTGGATATATTTTAGTTCAAGATGTCCTCTACAAATCTCATGAAGAGTTCTCAGGGTAGTTCTTAATAAAATATTGAAGAAATAGCCTGATTAAGAAAATGTGTTCAAAAGGCGTCACAACAGTCAGCAGAGGTTAGTTTTTAACAGAGAGTTTTAAAATCATTTGGGGGACCATACAGAGGATTTTGAACCTAATTTTTGTAAGCATCTAGATTGAAATGTCCCTAACATTTTTCATGAAGACCACTTTTGAAGAAGAGCATTACAAACAGAAGTTATGAACCACGCAAAAATATGTTACAAAGAGTTCTTTTAATCATTAAACATGAATAGAGAGTTTCAGAGGTAATTTGACCATAAAAAACTCAACAGAAGAGACTCATTTTTATTGTGGGTAGATAGATAAACATGCTGGCTACAACTTTCATGAGACACCTAAGCTCAGTTCACGTTTAAAAATAGGGTTTTTAGCTCTGCAACACAGACTGGTCTAAAAATAACATGTTTTGTAGAAAAGCCGTATCTCAAGTTTTACCCATTAAAATTAGTTCAAACAAATTTTAGATGAAAAATAACACAAATATCTAGGTCTAGACATAAATCACACTCTCAGAACATTTTTTGAGAATTAGTTATGATTTTTTCAATAATCAGGACAGAGATCTAAAAATCTCAAATCTCATGCCTAGTTGTGTTCTAGCCTCCTAGCATATTGCATCTTATGTTCTAGACCATTTTCTTTGTATACATGCTTTGAATACTCAAAAATCAAAACTCTATGAACTTAGAGATGCCATGAATCTCATAGAAAAATTCATGCTGTTAGCCCAAGGGCTTTTTAATTTGATTTTGATTATTTTCATAATTCATTTTCTAAGAATAAATATTTTTAAATGGATAATATTTTATATTTTCAAAAT
>JAOTRH010233926.1:0-38606 GCA_034768845.1 Heliamphora exappendiculata
ATAAAGGTATAACAGTATTTAGATTAATACCGTTCTTGTTTTTCATGAAAAATGCACACGCTGTTTTTTACGGTCACGGCGCCAGTTCTAAAAAAAATTTCGCATCCCAATAACAGGTCCCTGCTGTAGCCCTATAAATATGCAGGTAGGCTGAACTAGTTTCATAACTTGTCTTCTAGACTAAATCTGTCCAGGTTCTATCATTACGAGTTTTTGAAAAATTATAGCCCACACTATATTCGAGAATCGCATAAGTGAATATAGTTGAAGATCTGACGGGAGCTTCAACTCGGAAACAAAATTATAGTTGAAGGTTCGACCAGTAAAAAGGTATTCTTCTAAATTAACTGTGGTTGCACGAGTCTTAATTTTGGTTGTTGGACGTCAAAAGTTTTATTTGGAGCTCATTTCAGTGTTTTCCCGTCCAGTTAATTTTTTACTGAAAATCGTTTACAAAAACTATAATCTTGGTAGTTTTGCATCCAACAATTGATATCAGAGCCATTTTATTTTTTGTTTACTGTTATCGAGGTCAGGTAGTTTTAGAACTATGCTAACATGGTTTTGCAGGTATTCTAGTCACGATTTTATAATCGTCATCTATTTCATATTTAATTGAATGTGCAGATGATGATTATTTAATTTTTTTAATCACGGGGGTTGACCGTAATAGATTAAGATTTTTTCTAGAATCGAATGTGAGCCTTCGGAACATATGATCAATGTAATAGCTATTTTTTTATTTTTAAATATCTGTTTAGATTATTTAAGAACATGTTGAATATATCCAAGAACACGAAGAATGGAGGTGGCACCGGGGGTGATTTTGAGTTTTTACGGACCACAGATCGCGGTAAGTTTTTAATGATTTTAAATAATTTTTTTCGGTGAGTTTTCTGCAGTATTTGTACACAAAAAATAGTAGCAAAAATAAGTCAAAAATAGTTGAAAAAATTATTAAAAATAGCCCACCACCAGTGGCTTTGCCGACTGTTGTTCGGCAGCGGTTTTAATGATTTTTCAGGCCATTTTTATGACTATTTTTTTAACAATTTTTTTAGGCATAAAATAGTAGCAAACACATCTTAAAATATTGTCCTGAAACTATCAAAAAAGCTGGGCTAAACAGTGCACAAATAGGCGACAAAACAGCGACAGTTTAGTGGCACATGTTCGATACTATTTTCGAGGCTGTTTCGAAACTATTTTCGAGGCGTTCCTCGAAGCAACGGGTTGCTGGACATTTGAGCTGTTTTTTCAACAACAAAAAAAGGTACAAAAACACCATTAAAAAAAGCCCAAACGGCCGGCAAAATGGGGCGGCGGTGCTGGTGCCCGGCGGCAACTGTTTTGAGCTATTTTTTTAGCTATTTTCAAGTACTTTTTGAGCAAGTTTTTTGAAAAAAATATACTAATTTCCAAGAGCTATTTTTTGGTGTAAAAAGCGTAAAAAATAGAGTACCGAGATAGGGGAAAAAGCTGCCTGAAGGTGGCAGCACCATGCTGGCAGCGACGGTGGCTGGTGTGCGGCGGTGGCTCGACTATCTCGAGCTATCTTTGATCGAATATTCTAATATGTTTAAAAATCATAATGTGATATACTTGTATATCATAGTGTGTCAGGGAAGCATCATGCAATTAGGATACAACAAACTGATGGAAAAGAGAATTATTACAGATTATCCTCTACAGGAGACTGAAACGCTTCAGCATTTCACTTTGAGCATAAAATCGATATATATATGCATATCGTGCTTATATATATATAAACTGCGTGGATATTTCATATCTATTTTATTTATCCTGTTAATTTAATTAATTCAAAATTTTAATTTTAATTAAAATATTTTGTAAAGAAAATAGAATTAAGATTTTTTTAATTAAAGTTTTTAATTAAATGAAAAAACAATGTATATTTTATTTTTTTACAAAATATCACGTTTACGATGATTTAATATAAAATCGAATATCTTAGAAAAGCGTGAGAATTAATTCTGAATTTTAAATTAATTAAATAAAAAAATTTAATTGAAATAAATTATTTTTTTTTTAAATTTGGAACAAAAAATAAAATAAATAAATATCTTTAATCAATACCTTAGCTGAAAAGCTAAAGAAAAAAATGTTCATTTATTAAATTTTATTTGTTACACATTTAAATACGACAAGATAATCTGGCAAATCGAAATCTTTGAAATTGGGTATACGAAAAGATGTTTGATTCTTTCAGATCGTGTATTTTTTAAAATTAATAAATTTATTTTAATTAAACGAATTTTTATAGCCCTAAAATTTGTTTTAAAAATCTAAGTGGAAGAGAAAATTTATTCACAGATAAATCCCGCGGTCTGCATCACCAATTTGTAGGCGATGCAATTAAACTCTGCGTGTTAGCAGTAAGGCCTTTCTCCCCATTGACAGATTAATTGCGGTATCACCAATACAAACCTCCTTTAACGATAATTTTGGATAATTATTAGTGTGTATCACTTCTCCATCTGAAAGGTTCACCACGATGCAATTAATTTGGGATAAGATGATGGTTAACACTTAACTGTATATAATAATACTCTCAGCATCTGAGTCACTGCTATTATATACTGGACCAAAACTATGTTAACTATTTAATTTTACTTGGTAGGGCCAGTTGTCTAGATAGTAAAAATAATATGACTTAACCTGCCTGGACAAACAATGGATAGTAGACGTCATCCCATCGAGGCATGTTATTCAATGATACCAGGCTATTGGCGAATTTTTTTAAAATGGTAGAGGAAACCAAATTAAAATAAATTCAAAATTTTTGTCATCATAATTAACGATTTTTTAAATAATGTGATTCTCATGATTAATATAGCTTTCAACCCACTCGCTTTAATACTCAAAGAAAACAAACTAACGGGATCAAATTTTGTTGACTGAAAAAGTAACTTAGATATAATTTTAACTACAAATGGTATTCCTTTAATACCAGAAAATGTGTTTGTTTCAGAAAAAAGTTCTTCCTCTAGGCCATAAGGCATGAAGAAGAAAAACGTTTAGAAATAGGATGACACGTTTTTCAGAGTAATTAGTGGGCCACGGACTGGTGTGAAAAAGTCAAAAGACTGATATTTTTACTACAACCAAACACGGCACTAGAAAAAAGTTATGTCTAGTATTTTTCATAAGGCAGAACAAATAGGGTAATTTATGTTCACTAGTTGTAGAAACATGTTTAGCGGTGTTATCTACCGAAACCTGGTGTGTAGATACAAGAGCCACTGATCATGTCTATAATTCATTGCAGGAGTTCTAGAAAACTTGGCAACTTAGTGATGGGAAAATTTATCTACATATGGACAATAATACAAAGGTAACAGTAGCTGTAGTGGGAGATGTCACTCTCAGTTTTAGTAGAGATAAAGTCTTAATATTGAGAGATTATCTTTATGTACCCTCCATTAAAAGGAACATAGTTTCTGTTTCTAGAATGGTTAAAGACGGATATTTAGTTTATTTTAATAACTCTGTGGTTATTAATAATAGTAAACGTGTTATCTATTCTAATATATTGGTGGATAATCTTTATATTATTATTCCAATCTCTCCTACACTATAACTAACTGGAATGAATAACACATCTAATTTATCATATAAGAGAAAGTTTTCTTTTTTAATGAACCAAACATTTCTTTAGCACTTAGGCTTAGGTTATTTTAATCTAAAAGAATAAATAGACTAGTAGCAGATGGACATTTGAGTTCATTAGAAGTGGAGGAACTTTCAGTTTGTAAATCTTGCTTAGAGGGTAAGATGACCAAGAGACCTTTTTCGACCAAAGGTTATAGAGCTAAAGAACCATTGGAGCTGGCTCATTCTGATGTGTGTGATCCTATGACAATCTGAGGTAGAGGTGGCTTAGAGTACTTCGTCAGTTTCATTGAAAACTAATCAAGATATGGATATATTTACCTGATACACCGTAAGTCTGAATGCTTTGAAAAATTTAAAGAATTCAAGATGGAGACGAAGAAGTGTCTGGGTAAAAGTATCAAATTGCTACGATCCAACCGTAGTGGAGAGTATCTCTTTGGAGAGTTTAGGGACTACCTGTCATCAAAAGGGATTATATCTCAGTTCACTGCACCTAGCACTCCGCAGCAGAATGGTATAGCAGAAAGAAGGAATAAAACTCTTATGGAGATAGTAAGATCCATGATGAGTTATTCATGTAGTGACCTGGTACGTTTCTTTTCATTTAATTGATTAATTAATTATTTTAACATAATAAAAATTTCCGAGAACACTGTGATTTATATTTTTGTGGGTTCTAAAAATTTAATAATATAAATTAGAATTAAATAAAATCAAATTGAGGATAAATTAGAAAGTTGATGGTATAAAAGATGATAAAATAGATAAATTAAATTCAGTTTAAGAGAGTTCTAGAGAATTCTAGCAAAAAAAACTGATATGAAAGGAAAATGCCTCTCAGCCGAAGCTGAGACACTTCGAGAAAGACATAGAGGGTGAGAGAACAGAGTGCGCGAGAGAGAAAGTGGGTCCTAGAATTTTCTTGGAAGCCTTGGCTAAATTTTTTTTCCAAAAATCAGTGTGCTTCCCCTTATTATGTCTCGACACAGTCTTCTCTCTCTTGTCGTCTTCTTCTTGTCTTCTTCTTCTTGTCTTCTTCTTTTCTCTATTCGGCGGCCATGGGAAGGGAAGGGAGGCTGGCACACCATCACCACACAGATAGCCAACCCATGTCGCAACTAATCTATGCCACCAGCCACCGTGGCCACCGACCTCCAACCTCCCCACTGCAACGCCGATGCTACCCCTGTTCGTCGGCGATGTTAGCCCAGGTTGTGGGGACTCGAAGAAAGCTCCCAAAATCTGAGTTCTTACAAGAAATTAATGGTCTCTCAAGCCGACTCATGCGGCTCCGACCTGGGTACAAACTACATGCAACCTAGAAGCTGAGTTCTGGCTGGTCGAAGCCTAGGGTTTCCAATTTGGGGCTTTTGGCACTTCTAACTCCAAGAGGTAAGATCTTTATTCAATTTGATGCATTGATAAATGATATAGGTTGATTTTTATGTTAACCTTATGAAATCCTAAAATTTAAGAGTGATCTACTGAAACCCTAACCTCCTCCTTTTTTATCCACGAAATTGATGGAGGTAACTCACGGAACTAGAAGCCTGCAGAAGCATGAAGACGTAATTAACTGGACGGATGCATTCGAAGTCTCAGGGAGCAAAACCAAACTGGCCGAAATTTTAAGGCAATTCCGAGTTGGAAAAATTGAAGATGTGAGGCCCTATGAGGTAGGATTTAGATTAAATTTGGTGTTTTGATATGATTTGGGTTGAATTCGATAAAAATCCACTTGAGCTTGAATAGTTTAATTGATTGAGCAATATGCCAACGAATCTTTGAGACCTGTTAAGTTAGCTTCATGGGAATTGGATGCTAAGGTGATGTTTCGCGTTCTAATGATAACATTAAAACAATATAACTTCATTGTTGTGGATGAGAAGGTCAAAAGCTTTAATTCCGTTCACTAGTTCATTACAGATGTAAGTAATCCTCATAATGAGTTGGAATTGTAAGTTTAATTTATGGAATTGGTGACTATAACTGGAGGAATGGGATAGGGAGCTAATAATGGAGTGTTGGAACTATGTAATTTATTAAATTGAGAGTTATAAAATAGATTCATGGGTAATTGGCAGGATTTAGAATTTAATGAGATTACATCTTATAAGAGTAATTGGAAGGTTTTTGCTTCATGGAGAATGGACCAAAGAGGCGTCCGTATGGGTTTAATTTTAATCTTATGGAGTTGTGATGGAGAAGTAACTTTCATGGTCAAGTTGGGAAACTTTGAACATTATTCAAAGTTTATTGAACTCATAGTTGATTAACTTGGGTTTGTTGTACGATATAGTTATGTCTAAATCTAAGGGTGGTGAAACGTTGGGAGATAAAGTTGGAGTCGTTTAAATTTGAAAATTTGTAAAATGTGAATTAGATTGATAGTTGGAATGATTACTTTGGGAAGGTTGACATAAACACTCATGTTTAAGTCAACTAAAAACCATGACTAAGAAATGTGTGAAATGTGTAAGCTCAAGTCTTGGAACTTAATGTATAAGTTGAATTTAGACACATTTGATCATGATATAATAATGTGAAATTATGAAGTGGACTAATGAAAGATAAATTAGTGAAGAATGGGTAAGACTTAAGACTTAATATGGTTAGTGAAGTGTTGATTTAAATATTTTGAACCATCGATTCCTTGGAAGTTTGCGTTGTGAATTTATTTCTAGTATTTGAGTTAATGGGCGGACTCTTGTGCTCATACATAATGTGATTAAGTAAGATTCTTAGAGAATGGCTGAAACCTCATAACTAGTTGAATTGTGAATTGAATTGATTTGTTTAATTGGTAATTTGGGTTTTGAGAGTAAACTAACTCTCAAATCAATGTGGAATTTATGAATTTTGAGTTGAACCTTACGAATTAATAAATCATGAACTTTGTTGAATTGGTAAAATATAATAAATGATGACTTGTGATATTGGATTGAAATGTAAAATATAGTAAATGATGGACTCTAATGGAAACACCTTTTCATAAGGAAGGTGGTAAAGGAAAATTGGAGAATAAATTTTAATGAGAGAACATGAAACGTGTTTAATGCAGAAGGCGTGAATTTAATAATTGGGGTAAAGTAATGATGAAAGAATATGATTTGATAAACAGTGAGTTATGATTGGAATTCTATTGAAAATGAAATGACGTAAAGACAATTAATACAAAATTCTTGTTGTAAAAAAAATGTGAATCGTGATATCAAATTTATGATGTTAAAATGGAAAATAAAATTAAAGTGATTTGAGAAATCTTTGCCTGTGAAATTGAATTTGGGGGAGGAACATGTTGATGGTTGGACTCTCGGTGGTTAGATGATAATGATATGGTAATGATTATAAAATTGAATTTGGGAGATGGACTACCGGTTGATTAATGGATATTGATAAGATTAATCAAATATTGAACCGAGTACGATTGATATGGATATGATTAAGTTGGGCTTGACTAGCTTCGTGTTGAAAGACCAGGAACTTGCGCAAGCTGGGTACCGTGTTCCCTCGGGTTAGCCCCCATAAAACGAATTTGGGTACCGTGTTCCCTCAGCTGAGGTCCATAAAATGGGATTGTCGTGGTGAGTTATGAAGCTATTTATTCACCAATGGCTTCGCGTAGCCTATTGGGAGAATAGGAAGGGGTTTCTATAAGGTGCACCCAACGTCGGTTCAGTATTCGATTAACAGAATAAAGCAAAAACGTGGTAACTCAGTATTTTGATTAATGAAAATAAAAGTGAAATTTGGAAGAAAAAAAATTAAGAATGTAAAAGCAAGTAATGGTTTTATAATGGAAAATGGTGAATTGATAGTTGGGTAATTGATTAAGAAGAAAACAAATATAAGAGCAAAAATTAAAGAATTATAAAGAGATTATGTAATTAATTAGTTTAATATGACAGAATGAAATAGAAATGTGAATAATAGATAAATGAATTAGAAAGAAAGATAACCAGAGAAGAATGTAACTAATGATAAAGAGGAGAAAAAGACAAAACTGAAAATTTAACAGATAAATAAGACACTGAAACAGAGTATAATGATAATATAATGTTGGAATAATTAACAAGACGAATTAAGTGGAATATTTAGTAAATTGAAACTAAGGAATCAAAATAAGCTTACATTATCTTTGAAGTTTATATTAACTGGATGTATACGTAAATCGTGAAATAAATAAAAAGGGCAAATGAATGTGATTGCATAACATCCTGCTCATTCACACCTCACAAATCATGCATTGCACTATTTTAGTCTTTATCCTAGGGGTTTCGGCTCAGGTACGGTGTTTAACATTTTTTTCAGGTTTGAATGATCAAGGGAAGAGTTAAAGTATGTTGTGGCGTGAAGAGATATGAAGATTTTCTTTATTTGGCAATGACACTTGTATATTAATGTAGTTGTATAATAAAAAGTTGATTTTTATACTTGAGCTATGAACCCTTTTTGTTAAGTGATGTATTCCAAGGGTTTATATTCTAGTAAGTATTTTGTTACATGAAAGGATTAGAATGGATGTTTACTTAGTTTTAAGAAGTCTTGGTTAAAAACACGGAGGTATTCGTATTGAATAGTTTTAAATTGTGATTGAGACTTGTGATCCAAGCGGTGCCTGTGTATAAAATGTGATTTGAGTTCAGCAGGTTTACAGAAAAATTTGGGATAGTCCGAAAAACATAGGAGACTCTGCCCAAATTTTTAATTTTTATACTCATAATATTTTTGAAGATTAGGTTTTTTAAAGCAGGTTCAAACCATAAATAGGGTTTTAACGAAAAAGTCTCGTCGGTGGTTCGGTAACGTTGAGTTTACAAGTAGAGTTCACGTGACCCAGGGGTCGGGGCGTGACAATTCAAGTTTACCCGATTCGTTTTGGAGACTCGCTATTGAAGCAGTGGCTTAAATTTTGAACTTGGTACATTCTAAGTCAATACCTTCTACTCTCATAAAATTATGGACCGAGCATAAGCCTCGTTTAAAACACATTCGGATTTGAGGGTATCCAAGACATGTACTAAAAGGGAATGCGGGTAAGTTGGAACCAATGACAGAAGTCTATTTCTTTATGGGGTATCCCAAGGGAACGAAGAATGGTCTATTTTATAATCTTAAGGATCATAACATTATAAGCACCACTGCCCGATTCTTGGAAGAGGATTATATTATGCATCACAAGCCCAATAGTAAGATTATTTTTGAAAAACTGAGAGGAAATACCAGTAGAACAGAAGAAGAACCACAAATTACTGATAACCCATTATCTCGTCGTAGTGGGAGGATTATCGGGACAGGTGCAAATCAAGAACATGATGCTAATGCACAAGGTTCAGATTCTGCACAGCGTGTTACTGCTAGTACACAGACACAGGTAGTACCTCGTTGTAGTGGGAGGGTTGTTCATCAACCTGATCAGTATATGTTATTGGGAGAGTCCTTTGATAGGATCCCAGCAACACTAGATACCGAACCCTATAACTATAATAAAGCACTTCAAGACAAAGATGCAGATCTTTGGCAAAAGGTTATGAATTTAGAGATGGAATCTATCCATTCCAATCAGGTCTGAAAACTTGTAGAACCACTCAAAGGGATAAAACTCATTGAATGCAAGTGGATCTACAAGAGGAAGAGAGGAGCAGACTAGATGGTTGAAACCTTTAAAGTTAGGCTTGTTGTTAAATGGTTCACTCATAAAGAAATGATCGATTATGAGGAGACCTTTTCGCCAGTAGTCATGCTTAAGTCTATCCAAATTTTCTTATCCATTGCTGTTCATTTCGATTACGAAATCTAACAAATGAATGTCAAGACAGCTTTTCTTAACGAAAGTCTTAGCAAATGTATCTATATGATATAACCATACGAATTTATTGCAAAGAGCCAGGAACACATTGTGTAAACTTAAGAGATCTATTTATGGATTTAAGCAAGCATCAAGATCTTGGAACACTCGATTTGGTCAACCTATAAAGTCTTATGGTTTTTATAAAAGTCTGGATGAGTCCTGTTTGTACAAGAAGCGTGACAAAAGTGTGGTGATTTTTTTAGTACTTTATGTAGGCGATGTCTTGCTCATCAAAAACGATGTGGGGGTATTATCTACGGTTAAAGTATGATTATTTGGGCAGTTCGATAGGAAGGACTTGGGAGAAGCTAGTCACATCCTTGGGTCAAGCTTATGCGAGATCGAAAAAAAAAGATGTTGGGCTTATCAAAAGAAAAGTATATCGATGATATCCTTGCTCGTTTTAGCATGCAGGATTCCAAGAAATGATTACTTCTTTTTAGGCATGAAATCACTATATTCAAGGATCAGTGTCCTAAGACACCTGATGAGATAGAGAAGATGAAAGCGATTCCATATGCTTCGGTAGTAGAAAGCCTTATGTATGCTATGCTTTGCACTAAATCGAGTATCTGCTTTATCGTTGGCATGGTTAGCAGATATCAGTCTAACCTAGGGCAGGAGCATTGGACTGCAATAAAGAATATAATCAAGTACCTGAAAAGGACTAAGGATTATATGTTGGTTTACCAGGTAGACATTCTAGTACGTTTGGGGTACACAGACTCATATTTTCAATCTGACAAGAATTTTCGTAAGTCTACCTCAAGATATGTGTTTCCCTTAGGAGGTGGGGCTATAAGTTGGAGGAGTATCAAGCAGTCTTTCATTGCTGATTTTACCATGGAGCTCGAGTACGTGGTAGCTTTTGAAGTAGCCAAGGAGGCCGTTTGACTCAGGAACTTCTTGTTGGATCTAAAGGTGGTCCTTTCAGTTCAGTCGGCTATTACACTTTATTGTGACAATAGCGAAGCAGATGCAAACTCAAAGGAGCCAAGGGTCCGCAAGAAAGGAAAGCACATTGAGTGTAAGTGTCACCTGATACGAGAAATTGTATAGAGAGGTAATATTACTATAACCAAGATTACATCAAGAGACAATCTTGCAAATTCTTCTACAAATAGATTACCGGCTAAGACTTTTGATAGTCATGTAAAGGGTATGGGAGTCAGATGTATGGCAGCATGATTTTAAGTATAAGAGGGAGATTGTTAGGGTTGGTATACTGAAAACTATGTTCTTAGTATCTAATTTTTTTTAATAAAATTAATTTTCTATTTTATGAGAATCTTTATGAGCAATGTATGCGTATCATTTCTTTAAATGTTATGCATATATAGTATTTAATCTGGTGTGTAGAGTACGACTTACACACAGAAGATCAGATTTTAAGTTCTTACAGAATATAAGTTTTATGTTCATAGTTTAGATGAAAATGGGCATACCATCGGTATGACTGTAGCACAGAATTCTAGTAAGTCAGTCTTGGTTATGGGGAGCAGATAATAGTGTTGTCTATTTTTCTGACTCTCTATACTTGTACACTTTGTGTGTATTGAACGGGACACATTAGGATAATTAATTTTATACTAATTATATAAATTAATTCACGCCCTAAGGTTATTATAAATATTGTTTATGCTCTTAATCCGTAAATAATTATTAATTTACATATATTTAATATTCGTTATTTTGATTCATTAGAAGGTGCGATCTTATATGTATCTATATTCCTGGTGAGTTGGATAGCGGTATTATTTATATGGTGAATATTAATTATTGATGGAATCAATGTCCCGAAAGATTGGATTGACGATGCCCCTTAAGAAAGCTTATAAGTTTTGACCAGGCCAAACCTTATAGGTGAATTTGATTATCTGGCAGTCAAATAAATTAAGCGAAAGAGTTTAAGGAATTACAAGATGTCGATTAAATTAAATTATTAGTAATTAAATTTAATTGGCGGGTATCGAGAATCTTAACGTAGGGAGAAATGTTAAGCATTTAATAATAGGGACTCAATGCAAGATGGTTTTAAGATTGTAGGTCAAAGTACAATTATAGTTTCTTAGTGATGTGAACTGTAAGGGGTTCTTTAGTGGCCCCTAACTTGTCCTCCAAGGGGTTCTTTGTGACCAAGACCACTTTTTTATCACTAAATCTCCTAGTTTGAAGCTCCTTCCTTTCACACAGGAATTGTAGTATTTACACATCCTTTCTTGGTATATTGTTGTTCTAATCGCTGCGTGTTGTCAAATTTTTTCTATCAATGTTTTATTAAAATTGCAGAAATCGCTGCTAGTTTTCCACAATTACAGATATAGCTATGAGATTTTCTTAATTACGAAAATCGCTGATGGGTGTCTGTGTTCCACTGAAAATCTGACTCATAATTACTCTATGGGTCCCTACCGTAGCCCAATAATTATGTGGGTAGGCTGAACCAGTTTCATAACTTGTCTTCACAACTAAAGTTGTATAGGTTCTGCCAGTTTAAGTTTTCGAATGATTATAGCCTACACTTCATCTGGGAATCGCATAAGGGATTACAGTAGAAGATCTGACGGGAGCTTCAACTCAGAAACAAAATCGTAGTTGAAGATTCGACCAGTAAAAAGGTATTCTTCTAAATTAACTGTGGTTGCACGGGTTTTAATTTTAATCGTTCGACATCAAAAGATTTAGAAGGAGCTCATTTCGGCATTTGCCCGTCTAGTTAATTTTTTATCGAAAATCATTTATAAAATAATAATCTTGACAGTTTTGCCTCTAACACTACCACACGAGGATTTGACAACGTAGGCCCCCTCCCAATTGGCCCCTAACTTTCCCTCCAAGGGGTTCTTTGTGGCCAAGACCACTTTTTTGTGCACTAGATCTCTTAGTCTGAAGCTCCTTCCTTTCACACAGGAATTGTAGTATTTACACATCATTTCTTGGTATATTGCTGTTTTGATTGCTGCGTGTTCTCAAATTTCTTCTATCAAGTCCAGGTTAACCTTGAGTTCTTGATCATTTTTCTCTTGGTTGAAGTGTTCCACTCTAGCACTGGTCAACCCTATCTCCACTTGGATTACTGCCTCATAACCGAATACTAGGACGTAGGGGGTAGCCCCTATGGGTGTACGAGTGGTAGTTCTGTATGCCCAAAGCACATTTGAGAGCTCCTCTAACCATAGCCCCTTAGATTTTTCCAGTTTAGTCTTCAACATCTTGAGCAGAGTTCTGTTAGTGGCTTCCACTTTGCCATTTGATTGCGGGTGAGCAAGAGAAGCGAAATGTGGCCGAATACTGAGGTCTTCATAAAATTTCTTGAAGTTCTTATTGTCAAATTTTTTTTTCGTTGTCTGTGACCAAAACTCTTGGGATCCCGTAGCGGGAAATGATGTTCTTCCACATAAATTGGGTGATATTTCCTTCGGTAATCTTAGCAAGGGACTCGGCCTCCACCCATTTGGTAAAGTAATCGATGGTGGCCACCAGAAATTTCATTTGTCTCTTTTCTTTGGGGAATGAGCTAACTAGGTCCAAACCCCAATGAGCGAAAGTCCATGGACTGGTCAGCACTGTCAAATCAGCTGGAGGCTACCTTGTGATGCTCATAAAACACTAGCATTTTTCACATTTCTTGACATATTCCTTGGCGTCGTTCAACATGGTAGGCCAATAATATCCAGCTCTTGCAATTTTTCTGACCAATGACCTAGCTCCGGAGTGATTCCCACACACACCTTCATGAATTTTCCTGAGCACGCAGCCAGCCTCCTACTCAAACACACAATGTAGGTAGGGCGTTGAAATCCCTTTTTTGTACAAGACTCCTTCAAGAATGGTGTATCTTATGGCTCAAAGTTTTAATTTCCTGGCTTCCTTCATGTCATCTTTTAATTCTCCCGTCTCAAGGTACCTTACGATATCCTGCCCCCATAAGATGTCTTGAATCTCCATGACGCCCAATTCTGCTAACGGGCTTTCAATACTAGGACGATCCACCACATTCCACATGACCTCCTGCTGAGCTAAACTCCTTCTTGACAAGGCCAATTTCTCTAACCAGTCAGCCTCTTGGTAGTCACACCGTGGGACCTACTACAATTTGATTTGCTGGAAACCTTTAAAAAGATCCTCGACCAGGGACCTATACTACATGAGTTTCTCGATGTTCACTTAATAATTCCTGTTGGCCTGGTGTACCACTAGTTAGGAGCCTATGTTGACCACTAGATGTGTTACCCCACATACCTTGGCTATCCTTAGCCCATGTACCAACGGTTCGTATTCTACCTCATTATTGGTCACCCAAAAACCTAACTAGATTGCCTGCTCTAGCCTATCACTAAAGGGGGAGGTCATGATCAGACCTACACCTCCCCTCCCCTCCCCTTTCTTGAGGATCCATTTATGTTCATCGTTCATGTCCTTTGCGGGTTAAAGAAGTAACCTAGCTTCGCGTTCTTCAACTCGATCTTGCCAGGTTGACCGTGATCAGTACCTACCTGGTCAGCAGATATTGTGGGCACTGGTTTGACCTTCCAGGTGAATTCAGTGACGAAATTAGCCAACACTTGTCCTTTGATCGCTGACCTAGGCTAGAATTCGATATCGAATTGTCCTAGTTCGATTGACCATTGCACAAGCCTTCTTAAGGCTTTGCGTTTCTATAGGATCTTTTTTAAAGGTTGGTCAGTAAGAACAATCACCGTGTGTGCTTGGAAGTACGGTCTCAATCTCCTAGTAGATACCATAAGTGCAAAAGCTAACTTCTCCGCTCGTGGGTACCTGATCTCTCCTCCCTCAAAAGCCTGGCTCGTGTAGTACACCGATTTTTGCTAGCCATCTACCAGTCTGACCAGGGCTGAACTGACCGCTATGTTAGACACCGCTAAATACAAGTATAGGTCTTCATATGGAACTGGATTAGATAGTAGTGGAGGTTGGGTCAAATATGACTTTAGCTCTTTGAACGCCTCCTTGTACTCCTCATTCTAGGCAAAAGCCTTTCGAAGGACTTTGAAGAAAGGAAGGCACTTGCCCGTTGCTCTAGAGACAAACTAGTTCAAGGAAGCTATCCTTCCTGCCAACCTTTGCACTTCCTTTGTAGAGGATGGGGACTGCATTTCCAGAATTACTTGGATCTTGTCCAGGTTGGCCTCTATCCCCCTTTGGCTAACCAAGAAACTGAGGAACTTATCGGAGGAGACACCAAATGCACACTTGGCTGGGTTGAGCTTCATTCCATACTGTCTTAGAACGGTGAAGACTTCTGCCAGATCGTCCATATGCTAGCCTGCCATCCTGCTCTTGACAAGCATGTTGTCTACATAAACTTTCACGTTTCTACCGATCTGATCTTTGAACATGGAGTCAACTAGTCGTTGATATGTTGACAATGTTCTTCAAGCCAAAAGGCATGACTCTATAACAGTACAGTCCTCGTGAAGTGACAAAAGCATTTTTCTCCTAGTTAGAGGCGTGCATGAGGATTTGATTGTATCCGGAGAATGCATCCTTGAAGCTTAAAAGCTCGTGACCTGCTATGGAGTATACCAGGAGGTTAATTCGTGAGAGCGAATAACTATCCTTCGGACAAGCCTTGTTTAAGTCAGTGAACTCTATGCACATTCTCTACTTTCTATTTTGCTTCTTAACCATCACCACATTGGCCAGCCAGTCAGGATGTATAGTCTCTTTGATAAAACCTGGGGCATTTAGCTTACTCACCTCCTTGATTATAGCTTCCTCCCTCTACTTGGCGAATACACGCCGCTTCTTTTTTACTTGCTTTCTAGTTCGGTCCACCTTTAGTCGGTGAACCATAATTGCTAGGTCAATTCCAGGCATGCCGCTATTTGACCAGGCAAACACGTCTTCATTCAGGGAGAGGAATTTTTCTATAGGCCCTCGTAAGTGGCTTGGCAGTTGGGCCCCTGTCTTCACTGTTCAGAATGGATTTTCCTGATCTACACACGCCTCTTAGATCCTAGGCTGGTTTAGCCCTCTATTGGTCTTGCTCCTCCCTGACCTCCACCTCCTATACGCTGAAGGCTTCCTTGGGGGTATGCTCTTTGAGGGAGGTAACATAGCACTCCCTAGCTGACGCCTGGTCACCCCGAGAATATTCGACCTGGCGTTCTCCCGAGAATTTAACAAGGAGATGGTAGGTGGAGGTTATGGCTTGATATTGGTTGAGGGCTGATCTTCCCAAGATATATGACATTGTAGGCTGATAGTGTATTGACGACCAAAAATGCGTGTAACGACCCTGCTCGAACCCTAGTATTAGTAACGGATAATTCACGAGGCCATAGAGTACGAAAAATGTTCAAAACTCTAACACGAATCGAATATCCTAAGTTCGGCCCGAAAATCCCAAAAAGGTCCAAAACTCAAGCAACAAAACCTTAGCACCCGGAGAGTCTCCCAACATTCTAAATGAAGTAAATATCATGAAATAGTGAGTTAAAAATCAAAAATTCTCATAATGGGGTAAAATGACCATTTTGCCCCTAGTACATTAAAAAGTCTTAAAATTTTAAATTTTGACACATGAATACCCTAGATCAAGGATTTAAGTACAATTAAATAGTAAAAGACAATAATATCAAAAATGACAAAATTACCCCTTAGTGGCCGACCACCTTGGGAAGAGTGCCAAAAAGTAACTTTTTTTAGATAATTAATTGTAACATAAAAAAGAAAAAAATACAAATTTTCAAGAGGCATACCCCAAGTAATTACATGAGAAACTAGTAGGAAAACCTCCTACAACACAGAAAATCCAACCCTCTACCGAACCGACAGGGGCACCTAACAAAAAATCATATTCCACGCACAACCCGCATTGATAGAAAATACCAACATATACAACAAACTAGCAAAAAGAACCAGTCATCCAATCACAACATAACAAAATCCTGCTAAAGCTCAGCTCCTCGCAAAGCTCCAAACCTCAGCCAAGAAATGACCTACTCACCTAAGAACATTTGCTAAAGAACCTCTATAAAGTTGAGAGAATAACCAAACCTCCATGGTCAGGAGGTCAAGTGGGCTTGTCCTCTAACCAATCAAGTAAACTGACGTAGCCTGAGCAAGCGAAGAAAAGAAACCTCCACTGTCAAATAAAGGCTCTGACAAAAGAGACCCTAAGAATCAACCATAGGACCAAAGAACAGTCAAAAAGGGAACCATCCGAGGTCTATGAGTAAAGTACCAGGGGTAGATGGGCCCATAGCCAGCCAAAAGAAGCAACGACAGATCAGTCCCAAAAAACTCCAGGCCAAAATCGGCCAACATAAATTTCCAACCTACCCTGTATATAGGGTCGCCAAACATAAGCGGTGGGAGACCCCTACAAGTCAACAATGAGTAATGGGCAGAACATCCTCAGAGAATCTGGCTGAGAGAAACCTAGGCCATCCCAAAGGAAATTCAACCATCGGATCCAGACGAAGCAGGCTATTAGCTAGACCTCACTTAAAGAACCACCAAGGCCCCACCATAGGTACCTAGCTAGAAGTACAGATAGATCCTCATCTAATCCAAAGCAACATAAGCTCCACAATTAGGGCAACACACACCCCGACTGTAAGGGGGGAAAGATAGGATATAAGAAAGCTCGAAAAAGAAAGAACCCAAAAGAACTTCTAACGAGTGGAACCAAGGAGCTGTCCAAAGAGACCTTAATCTAGATGTACCCATCTATACATAATAACATAGTGTTATGGGTTAACAAAAATAAACAAATCATTATTGAAGTTTATACACAACAAAATAAGTCAAAAATTTACATATTGCCAAAATAACTTAATTTGACTTAAAAGACTACATCTATTTAATCAATTACAACGAAAATTATGATAATACATGAAAATACTATATTTATCATAAACATACTAAAATAATAGGTCTCAGTAGGAAAAGATACTAAAAAATACATCAAATTAACTTTTAATGCATTTTTTGCACAAAAGGACACGCAAACCAATGTAAAACCTCTTGATTGACGTGGGATCAGGTTTTTGTCCTCCCAACAGCCCCCTAGCTATATTTATCTTTCCCACATTGGATTTTTAGCCCTCAAAAGATGAACCCATTCAAATCAATTCATATCTCATTAATTAAAATGAAGAAAAAAAAGTTTCTTTCAAGGTACCTTTTGTCCCCCTTGTGTCCCATAACCTTTGCCTATATAAATCAAGCCAAACACCCTCTTTTTCACTTGTTATTTTAATACATATAGAGAGAGAAAGGCTTGGTTGAGTGTTCTTGAGGTATTCCACAAGTTTAAGAGAGAAGAAAGAGAAAGGAGGAGAAGAAAAAAGAACCAAGAAGTGGTGTTTCTCTAAAAGCTAAGCCCTTCCATACCATCATCCCTTGAGCCCTCAAACAAGTAAATAAACCCTCTAAGTATTATGTCTAATATCCCTCAAAATATCCCCCAACACATCCCTGTAAACACTGTAAGAATCAAGAACCAAAATCAAATCGAAAAGGCATCGTAATTGAAAATTTGGGACTGTTATGTTTATGGGTGATATGAGATGTTGTATGTTGTTATCTTTGAGTTTAATGACTTCTAAGTGTTCTGGAGTCTTGATATTAAAATTTAAAACACAAGCATGCCAAGAAATAGAACAAAAACTTGACATGACATAAGTATGAGACTTGGATCCTAAGAGACTTGATTTTTTAGAATATAGATATTCTGCACTGAACTTTGGAATGCCATAACTCAATGTAAAAAATTAATCTAAGCATGTTCTTTATCTACAGATTTATATTGTTGTGTTATCTTTCATCCAAAGTTGGTTTCAAATCATTTTCACAAGTAGAACTCGAGATATTGTAATTTTACCAAAGTGTGTTATTTTTTGATCTCTCAACACTACTAACTTGGAAACCCTAATTTAAAGTGAGATCCAAATTTTGGTCAAAACATGAAAGTTGTAGATAACACGTATATCTATCTAACCACTAAAAATGAGAACAAAATATTGACCTTTTATAGGTCAAAACCCATTTTAGATTCTCTGTTGAGTTTCAGCCCTCAATGAACACTTCTGTCACCAATTTTTGTGTAGCCTAAAACCCCTATTTTTAATGACCTATTCCGAAGGTAGTCTATATGAACATTGTAGATAACATATTGAAGTACTTTCTTCCCAAAAATAAGACCTTAAAGCCTTGGGATGATACCCCAAAACCGTTTCAAACCCTCTGTTGAAAATCGGCTCTGCTGAGTTTTGGCAGCTGACAGAATCTATTTTTTAAAAAGGCCAAAAAGTCTAACTTGTTCCAAACAACTATCCTTAGCTCCAAACACGAAACTTGTAGAGGACATGTTGAAGTAGAACATACTAAAAAATAGGCTCAATTGGACTTAATATGATACCCCAAAGCCGAGAACAACAGAAGCATATTTTTGATAAAATCTTGAGAAAAGAGCTGAACTATTTTTATTTAGGATGTTTTGTTCACCCATTTGCCTTAGGTTTTAGCCTTAGTGTTAAACATGAGAGTTGTAGAAAATATTTTTATCTAAATGGTGTATAAAAATCATAACTCGATTCCAAGTCTAAATACTCCAAAACTTTGTCGGCTCTTTAAATATAATACTTGATATTTGGCCTTATGATTGCTAAGTGTGATTTGAGTATCATTTACTGTGAGACCCAAGTTTTATATGATGATTAGTTGAGTAGTGCTTACTTTCGAATGTATGATGATTAGAACGCATGCCATTGTTAGTTGTGCTTCAGAATATAAGTTGTTATACCATAAGCATTGTGATTGTGGCACTAGAGGCATCTTATGGGTTACCCCTTGTATGTTTTTAAGTTGTATCTTGATGTGGTTGATGTGGGGGAGTTGACAATGGGCCTGTGATGCCCCATTCCCCGAGCACGTCGAGACATATGTAACTATAAATAAATGACATATTGTAGCCGAATATTCATAGATACATAAGATAGTTACTACATCATTAACGGTTCAGAGTTTGATCAAAATACATAATAATTAGTCATCCAGAAGCTTAACAAAAGTTACATTATGTCCGTGAAAAACTAAACAAAAAGATTAAAAAGTAACATCGGACGTCTTCAAGCTGCGTCATTGGGGTTGACCTGCTCCTACCACTCTCCCCATTCTTCATAGTTTTCTTCATCCACGAGCACATCTTCCTCAAAGGGTCCTTCTTTTTTACCTGTGGCACAAATGCCATGAGCCGGAGCCCATAAGCAAATTCTCTAAACCGTCTAACAAACTCACGATAAGATATTCTATAATACATATATGGCAACCAGCGTCAACCTAAAGTCTAATTATAGCTGGTGACGATCCCATGGTGCCTAAATCTCCCTTTTATAATAAAAACCTCTAATTCAATATCAAATATGGCAACCAGGGACGCTCTAGATTCACAAACATTGAATAATTGATTTCCATGACGCCCAACCCAATCGAAAGATACGAAGAGGACTCCAATAACCCAAGATGAAATGGAGGAATGCCTATGACGTGCAATATGCCTTTCGTGTACAATTAATCATTGCATGGTATATAAACATGACATGGCACATAGTACAACTTGATAAAGCATCAAGTACGTGCATGCGAAGCATAACCACAATTTAAGCAGCATAGACTCGAACCATCGGTATGAGTTCATGTCATCAAAAGTATCACTTTCATATACTAATTACTCACAAAGTTCATATAAGGTTCACATACTCAAGTCTCATAAGTAACACACCATTCGAACACTTAGCCAATTTTAGGTACAAGTTTAATTGCTAGTTTTAAAGTTGCAACAGCGTTTCGAGGTACATAGACATTTATTTAATTTCTAAAATATTAACACCAATTAGATAAAAATATTTCTTATAACTTTCATATTTATCACCAAAGTCAGTTCCTCCAGTAAAAAAGGCCATTTATTTAAATTTAGGGAAAACGATTCAGCACTTTACAGAGAAAAACTCACAAATTGGGTCTCTGTTGGCCACGGTTTTGGAGTATCAATTCAAGGGTTATGACTCTGATTTTTGGTGGAGTTTTAGTTTAAGATGTCCCCTACAAGTTTCATGTTTTGTGCTAAGGTAAGTTATTTGGAAAACATTTGAGATTTTGACAAATTTATAAAGAGGGTTCAGTCAGCTTAAAAAGGGTATACAAAGTGTGTTTTTAACAGAGAATACTCAAAACCTTTGGGGTATCATCCGAGGGTATTTTGATCTAATTTTTTCTCAGTAATTTGTCTAATATGTTATCTCCAACTTTAACGTTTACCACTTTTGGATTTGGCTTCTAAAAGGTTGGATTTTCCATCTCACAAAAACGTGTGACAGAGAGGTTTGTTAGTCACTGAACCTTAACAGTGACTTTGGGAAGGCTTTTAACCTATCATGACTTCATATTTTTGGCTCATTTTTGGTGGACAGAATGATAAATATGTTCTCTACAAGTTGTATGTTTTGACCTAAGCTCGGTTCTCACTGTAACTTAGGTTTTTTAGGTCTGCAACTCAAAGTGGTCAAGATCTGACACTCTTTGGAAAAAATGAGATATCTTGAGTTCTACCCATCGAAATTACTTTAAACCATTTTTGTATGAAATATATCTCTAAAATATAAATCTGGACATAAAAATCACTTTAGTAATATTTTTCTACATTTAGTTATGGTGTTTTAAAGTTTGTGGAAGAAAGTAAATAAGTCCAGAATTTCAGGCTACTTAGGGTTTTAGTTGCTTAGTTTTTGTTGTGTACATTTTTGACATGTTTTCTTTGCATGTATGTTATAAACTCATATAAACCAAAACTCCACAATGCACACAAGCCATAAAACTCAAAAACATACACATGCAAGCACATACAAAGTACAATCTTATCCTAGCAATCCACCATTTGCATCTACAATGCCTTTTTTTGAGTTATTCTTCATTTCTATTTCTTAGGGTTTGTTATAGAGATGGATTGAGGAGTATATTGAGGGAGAATATCAGAAAGTTTAAGGGAGTTGCTTACCTCTTTTGATGCTCAAAAATATTGAAGAAGAAATGGACTTGGCTTTAATGATTCCTCCTTGGTTCCTCCTTCTTTCTTTCTTCCTTCTCTCTTCTCCTCCTCTCTTAGAACACTTAGAATGTTTTGTGGTTGCTCTCCCTCTCTCACTCTCTCTCTCAGCCAATTGTGTCTCAAGAGAATGGGGGTTATGTCATGTTTTTATAGAAAAAAATGTAATGGGGCTTAATTATTACATGAAATTTAAATTTGAATTTTTTTTAAAAATCTCTATTGGTTGTATGAGAGGCAAGAGTTGTTTGAGATATGAAAAATCAGATTTGGGTTAGAGGAATTTTGGCCATGCAGTGTTTGGGAGACTTAAAAGCTGATTTGGCAATTAATTTGGGTTTTAATTTGTATTTTGGTACATTTTTGTGATTATAAATGCATAAAATATTAATTTTATGTACCTAAACCTACTAAAATCTATTATATTAATGTATTTATAATTTATTTAGTTTTCTTATGATTTATCATAATTTTGATAGAAATTAATTAAATAGGTGTAGGTTTTTAAGTTAAATTAAGCTAGTTTGACTAGAATTGACTTTTTGACTTATTTATTGTGTAAAGACTTCAAATAATTATTTTTTTATTTTTGTTGAGTTATATTATTATATTCGTATGTATATTACTTATATAAAAAGTATTTGGTTAAAATAATACTTAATTTATACATCTTTTTCTCATTTTTAAGCTTAAAAAGACAAAAGGTAACTTTTTGGACACAAATTCCTAGGTGGCCGGCCATGCAAGGGAATTTTGGTCATTTTTGTTGTTATTTTATATGTTATTAATTAATCGTATATAAATATCTGATCTTGGGTGCCCATGTGTCAAATTTTGCATTTTTTATGACTTTTTACTATACTATGAACAAAATGGTCATTTTACCCTATTTATGAGAAATTTTTATTTTTAATTTTATATTTTATGTTATTTACCTAATTTAAGCTGTTTCAAAACTTTTCTAAGTGTTAGGGCTATGCCTCTGAGTATTTGGTCTCTTTTAAGATTCTCGAGTCAAAATTAAGGTTTCGGGTCACTTAAGATTTTTTCTTATTTATGTAGCGACCTAAGTTCTCATTGTGTATCCGTCGCTAATACTAGGGTTTGAGTCGGGTTGTTACAATCTAGGTGGTTACTACTAGGGTCCGGACCGGGGTGTTACAAGGTCATATGCGTCCTGAGCTATGTTGCGTCCTGAGCTATGTTGCGTCCTGAGCCGTGTCACGTCTTAAGCCGAACTACCACTGTGGCTTTGGAATTTGAGGGTCATTTTGAAAAATGTTCAAAAATAAGGAATTCAAAGAATGTTTAGAAATATCTTTTAATACCTTGAAAACTAAATTTTAAAAACTCCTTTGTTGAACATAGAGTCGCCACTTAATTTTTGAGAAAAACTAAGAAAAATAAAATTGTCTACTGATTTTTAAAACGTTAATCAGATAAAGAGGATTCGGGAGTTAAGGTACGAATCGAGAGAGGTATTGGCACCCCGATCGCCCAACTATAAAGTTGGCCTCTACTAATCATCATTGATTCTTTAATAGAATTTCTCAAATGTATGCAAATAAAAAAAATAGGGGTGAAGAGAGAACATTCAAAATCAAGTATAAAAAATACATAAAATATGTACATAACACTTCAAAACAAATAAATGTCAAAAGAAAAATCCTAAATCCTATGGCATGTAATTTCTATCTAAAGGATACATGAAATATACCCACATACAATATGGTTTAAACAATCTAAACTAACATGATCCAAGTAAAAGAGCAAAAATATGCTAAATTGCTAAAATTACCTAATCATGGATTGCTAAAAGAAAAAAAAATTATACTAACATTTAAATATGAGAATTAAATTAAAAGATTTTTCAGTTATTTTTGGGTTTAATACTATGAAAGAAAATAACGTTAACATTAAAAAGAAAAGAAAAACAAAAAAAGAAAAATAAAGGTAATAATAATGAGACAAGAAAAAAAAAATGCGAGAAGAATAAAGCTAGTAATTAAGAAAGAATAAAAGAAACTTTATAAGAAAAGAAGAGAAATGCTAATATTAAAAAGAAAAAGAAAAATTATATTGAACATTTTAAGCTAATAAAGAAAATCAAGAAAATGGAACATTAGCATTAAAAAAATAAATGGGACATTAAAAAGGAAAATAAAGGTATACTACAAGAAAAAAAGAAAAGAAAAAGAAAGAAGTGCTAAGAAAGAAAATTACACTACTATTAAAGAAAAGAAAAAGAAAACAAAAAATAAAGGCTAACGAAAAAATATTAAACTAATATTATAAAAAAAAATGGTGTATTGAAAGGAAATTAAAACTACATTGCAAATAAAAAAAATAAAAAGGAGGATGTCATTAAACTAATGCTTAAAAGAAAATGATATTAAATTAAGATTACTACAAAAGAAAAAAAAATGAAAATAAATGCTAGAAAGATCAAAAAAAATTAAAAATAACTATTTAGCTTAAATGTAAAATGTAGTATTAGTTATTACATTCATATAAATGTAAGTACATTATTACAATAATTAACAACATTATTAAGTTGTAATTGCTAAAATATACTAACACTAATTGATGAATGAATAATAAAAAAAATAAAAAAATAACGAGTGTGTTAAGTGTGAATTAAATAATTAATTAAGAATATTAAACTAAATAGAACAAATTAAGTAAGAAACAAGGCTTACTTTTCGAATGAAAAAAATATGCGAATTAAAATTGAAATTGAATTTAACCCGATCACTCCAAAAGAGAAGGAATGGAGCTAGAAAGATCGGGGGTCTAAACAATATACCTAGATTGCCAGGGAATCCTCAAGTTGGGGAATGCGCTTCAATGATCCAATCCTCGGGTGGTGATCCAAGCAAGACTTCAATGTAGGTGTTGGAGGTTCAGGACTCGGTATTTCAGAAGAGCTTTGGCGTCAGGGCTTGGAATTGTTCGGCATCTCGGCAGAAGTTTACTCTCAAAACCTCACACTCAAATTCTGTCCTAAAAAATGTACTAAAGGTACGGTATTTATAGAGTTCTTTAACCAATAAGATGTTAACACATTTTTAGACTTGTCAAGCCATTTGGAGTTGGCAACTGCCACAATGTGAGTTGGCGGTCGCCAAAATAGTGTTGGCGATCGCTAGGTTAGAAAAGGTTCCACAAGGTTCTATTGGCAGTCGCCATAATGAACATGGCAGTCACCACTTCTGGTAATGACTTAGGTAACAAGTTATCGACGGTTTAGTACAACTTCATTGGTTTTGAAGGTTTCTGATGGTTTTTGATGGTCGGGTTCAATTACCGAGCTTGGATCACTTCCCGAGGATTGAACTGAAGTACTATTCCAGCTATTTTCATCATCGAATTTACCTAAGATTGGTGGGGTCAAATTGGGGTGTCTACACCGCTGTATACTGTAGTGACCGGGAACGCTGATGTACGGGAACGTAATGGTACCATTCAAATTGTTGTGTCGAGTATGAGTAACTTTGGGCCATGTATATCCTGAGCCGTGTTACGTCCTGAGTCGTATCACGTCTTGAGCCGAACTGCCGCTATATGCCGTAGTGATTGGAAACGCTGATGTACGGGAACCTAATGTACGGGAACATAATGGTGTCACTCCGATTATTGTATTGAATATGTTAACTTTGGGCCATGTATATCTTGAGCCGTGTTACGTCCTTAGCCGTATCACGTCATGAGCCGAACTGCCGCTATATGCCGTAGTGATCGGGAACGTTGATGTACAGGAACCAAACGTACAGGAACATAATGGTGCCATTTGAATTATTGTATTGAGGTTGTCGTTCTTAATTCTAGGTCTAAGGCATCCCTAGTTGCCATTTTCAAAAATATTTTGGTTTATACACCCTGGGTGCGTCCTCGGTATTTGAAATGATTTTGGCTTATACACCCTGGGTGTGTCCCTGGTGTTTGAAATGGTTTACGGATATTGTTGGGCACCATGGGTTCGTCGCTAGCATTCTGATTTCGATAGCTTGGACTTTTGGATTGACACCGGCGAAGGCATCACAAGTCTTAAGGTGGTACAAACCATTGGATATATGAGGGCAGTGACAATAAGTCCCTTAGAAAATGACAATAAGTCCTAAAGCAATCACAATAATTCCCTGCAAGCAGTGACAATAAGTCCCAAAGTGGCACGGACCCCACGCCGTTGCCATTGAGTAGAGCAACTGTGGCATGAAACCCGGCGATGCATTTACTATTCGCAACGAGGTGCGATGATGAATTTGGTGATCAAATACCCATGAAAGTCTACTCTGGTGATTCCCGGCGTGGAATCCCTGTTATAATCTGGGCGCATGTTGAGTTGGGCATCTGCATTACATACACGACATCTCATTGCACATGTTTATTGACTTATCTGCTATCCTAACTATAAACTGTACGGGGTGTTATATGGTATTTGTTGTGGTGAATTTTGTGCCGTGAGATTAGTTAGAAGGTTAGAGTGTTTTGCTTCTGGACCTTGGCTTTTGGCATTCATGCAACAGGTGAGGAGGAGTTCTTGAAGGAAATCATCCCAAATGGAGAAGAAGAGTTGGAAGAACAGGGTGAGTTTCAAGAGCACGTGGATCCCGCTGATGCATTCTGAGGAGTTGAGACCTCTGCTTTTGTTCTTATATTCAGTTCTCTCGTGCTTAGAGTAATTTTTGAATTCTCTTGGTGAAACTGTAATAGTTACGTACTTTTAAACGATTCAGAACTCCTTTATGATGTAATAACTAACGTATGTAAATATGAATGAATGACTAGAATATTCCTTTATTTATACTTATATATGTCCCGGCATGTCTGGAGGACGGGGCGCCACAATGTGAGCAACTTAGAGCATTTTTTTCGGCCATACCCCATAGTGACGGGTAGTTGGATGGACCCGAACGGGTACACCTTATCACCGACAAAGCCTACTAGGGGTGAAAGCATGAGCTATAGCTTATCTCTCCCCACCTTCATATGATCAAAAGCATTAATGAATAAGATATCCGTTGAGCTCCCATTGTCCATGAAGACCCTTCGTACCATGTGATTACTAATCAGTAGGCTGATGACGAGGGGGTCGTCGTGCATATGCTGAACATTTAGGGAATCTTGGTCAAATAAAGAGAAGGTGATTTTATCTGCCCTTCCTAACTCCACCTGCGAATCTCGGTCTCTCGCCGGGTAAGTCTCGTCTCTCAACCTTTTTGAATGAGCTTTCCTAGCTGATCGAGAAGTGCCTCCACCGGCGAACCCTCCTACAATCGTCCTGATATCCATGCGGGGGTTCGGTCGTTCGGCATCTCGCGCAACTCCTTCCTTGTCTGGTCGGCGGGTTTCCTTTGAGGGATCTGATCGTTTCTCGAGTAGAAAATGGTCCAACTTCCTTTGGCTGATCAGCTCCTTTATTTGGTCCCTCAAATCATGGCATTCCTCAGTATAATGACTGTGGTCCTTGTGAAAGCGACAGTATTTATTCTTGGATCGCATAGAGAGTGGATTTTTTAGTTTGTCGAGCCATTTCAAATCGAGATCCCTCTTAAAGTAAAGCAAAATTTACTCCATCAGAGCGTTAAGGGTGGTCTAGCGTCGGTACCTGGTATCATCTAGTCTCCTCGGAGTCTAATCAGGCCTTTTGCCCTTCATTTGGTCGTCTACCCTCCTGTTTTCGCGTTGCTCGAGATCTCTTGGTCTCTTTTCCACATTCGTCGGTGGATCCTGAGACTTAGAGCATCTTGCGTCTACTACATCCTCCGCATTCATGTGTTTTTTAGCCTTCAACATGAGCTCGGCCATGCTAGTTGGGGGGTATTTGAGAGGGAAAAGAGAAACCGAGACGGCAAGAGGCCCCCCATGAAAGCCGTTAAGGCCACCTTGTCATCTACCTCGTCCACTTGGAGCGCCTCGTGGTTGAAGCGGTTTACATACTCCCTAAGGCTTTCTCCCTTTGCTTGTTTGATGTTCAACAGGGAGGTTGTTGGTTTCCAATGCCTCTGGCCACCTATAAAGTGACTCACAAACATCTTGCCTAGTTGGGGAAAGGATTTGATGGACTCCGCCCGCAACTTTGAAAACCAAATTCTAACCAGGCCTTTTAACGTGGTCAGGAATGCCCTACACATAACTTTCTACGGAACAGCATGAAGATACATCATAGACTTATAAGTGTCCAGGTGATCCAAAGGGGTCCGATGTGCCATCAAAGAGGTCTATCTGGGGCATTTTGAATTTCAAAGGCAATGGAGCCGCCATGATCGCCGAGGTGAATGGGGATCCCATTTTATGCATCAAGTCATCTAAGGTAGAGGGGGTTTTGGCCCTAATGGCCTGCATCATGTCATTAATTTGGGCCTTCACCTCGCGTAGTTGTTTATTCTAAGCTGTGGAGACATCAAAGTTGTCCCCTGGGTCCTTGACCTCATCTGGGCGTTTGCATCTAGGGGGTGGAGGAACCACCGAGTGGATTTGACTCGCCACCTCTTTTGCTCTGCCATCACCAAGTGGGAAGTCGCGAGCCACACTCACACTGTCGTCGTTCCCCTGCGCCCCTTCCTGCCCCTCCTCTTGCTGTCGCGGTGGCCTGGGAGATATTGGGGCTTCGCTTTGTTCCCTCACCTGCTGCAAGAGCTCCTGGTTCATCTAGACTAATTGGAAGATCCCCTCAATAAGGTATTGGAGCTGCTGTTGTGTGGGATTAAGCGGGGGAAGACCTTCGTGTACCCCCACGATCAGATCCAACCTTGTCCGATTATGCTCCTCTACCATTGATAACGTCTGAACCATCCAATAAACCGAACACCAAAGAAAAGAAAACAAAATGTTCAACTGCTCGGAGTTGAATCGTTCCCACAGACGGCGCCAAATGTTGGCGTTCAATCTAGGGGTGGGCCTCTACGATACTTCAAGAACCTAAAAATGGTAAACAACCGTTAGAAGAGGTTCCGGAAGGGATTCCGACACAACCTCTCCGACGGTTAAATTAGGTTTCCGATTGAGTAAGCCGCAAGGCAAATAGAAACCGTTAGAGAATGATATTTAGGGCGTACCTATGTTATCCGTTTGTAGCCTTCTTATACAGTGATGAGAAAATGTGGCCAATGGACCACATGAAGGTTGTTATGCCGAATTTTTTAGGATTTCTGGGATATTCAACGCACGATGACGAACACGTGCGCTCCTGGGCGACCTATCTAGCTGATTAGCCAAAACTTGCAATAAACTGACAATTGACTATGCTCGTTCCTCTTGACCAATCGGAGACGCCCTAACTAGTTTGATCCGCGATGCAAGTTTGTATTCGGGTTGCGTTTCCCCAATGGGCCCAACCTAGTGAACCAAGTACTAACTGGGTTGGATCATATATTTTCTCATTAAATACTAAACAACCTAGTGTAGTAGGGGGCATATCACTCCTAAGGAGAGCGCGGTTCCGAGTGCCTTGTTCAATTAAAAGACTTTTCAAAACCTTGTCTGTTTAATATTTTAAATTAGTCATTTTTGTTAATTTTTAAAATTACATACCGTGCTTAATATTTCTTCAAACAGAATTTCCTAAGATTTTGCATCTATTATTTCCAACAACAGTCATGCAAGTAGTACTTGCCTATGATACAGTTTTTTTTTTATATATAGCTTTCCTTTTTAAATTTCTTTTATCATGAATAATCAAAAAAGTAAAAAATTCTAACCAAAAAACCAAAAGAGTTTTGATAAGATTAAAACCATTTAATGGCATTATAGTGGGTTTTTTTTTTAAGTAAACTTTATTGATCTTTAATTTTCCTCCTCACAAAAAATTTAAAAAATAAAAAATAAAAAATTTTGAATCAGAAAATTAAAAAATAAAAATCCAAAAAGATGAAAAAGTGCCCCTAACACAAAAGCTAGGCAAAAACGGACGCTAAGATTAGGAAACTCTAATGGACATAGATATCTCATAAGTTGTTGAAAACAAACCAGTTTGTTGAGACATGAAAACCACATGATTGAACTGCCGTCCCTCGCAAACGAAGCCATACATCTACTGAGAAAGAGATTGCAAATAAAAAGACAAAATGCATTCGATCTAACCCACTCATTATCCTCAAGCTTAGCTAATCATTTTTTCCCTTTTCTGTTTTGTTTTGCTTTGATCGAATTCCTGGCGGTCCCCCTGATCTTGCACGTCATAAGCCGGTACTCTTGCACTCGAGTTTAATAAGTTGAAGTACTTGCACTATCAATTTTAGGAAGTAGATGAGTTAGTAAGAAATCGAAAGATTGTCTTGAGTTCAATTCTTCTTAATTTCTTGGCCTTTCCTAAACAAAATTAGCATGATTCTCTTGTGGCAACCTTCATAAGATTACCATGGTTTACATAAACTCTTGACTTTGTCTATAATGGGGATTAAATAGATCCGGAGTTATCTGCATGGAGTTTCTCGTCATGAATATATGTATATATATTCGCACTGTGCAATCTAAATGTACAAAAGAAATTATTCTGTATATATATAACCCTTATTTTCTATTATTTCACTGTTGTAGCCTGTCTTCATGATTCCTATGAGCTTAATTGAACTTAATTGGAACTTCGGAAGATTCATGCATTGTCTCCTCCAAAGGACTCTCACTTTCGGTGGATTTGTGGTACATTTTTTTTTTTTGCCAAACTTCACAAACTTGCGTGTGAAAGTTTTCCCAGTACACCTCCATTAATTTCCACTTGTTTACACTATATTAATGAGGATATTAGTACTGCATGGTTCACTAACTTTGTTGGTATTGCATGATATTCGATTCTATGGTTTGGGTAAAATAACGCGTTTATGGAGATTTGGTGGTTAATCAAATAATGTTGCCTTGTCATGGTGTTTGAGTCCAAGGTTCGAATGTATGAGCTGCAAGTGCGTTTATAGAGCAAACAGTCAGATTTTTTTTGAGTGTATTATTCATCATTAATAATCATTGTCTTGTGTGGCTGACCAAGGTCGGCCGTGAGGGTTTCAAGATCCTAATAAAGTTTGTAACTTGAAGCCCTTGATAAATTTTAAAATAAATTTAAAGAGTTTTGTTATGTGTACACCTACCGAATACAGATTCAAACACACCCTCCTCACATGGAATGGGCACCACACAACTGTGAAATTCACTCCATGTGAAAGGTGTGTATCCGAATCTATGTCCGAATCTATACACCTGATACTTTTCAAATTTAAATAATTGACTATATAAATTTATGTAGACAAAATATAGTTTTTAGTCATTTTCAACAAAATTTAATTTACGAATAAAAATTAAATACCAAATTAATCTACCAAATGATATAATACACTCAAAAGCATGACAATAAATAGAGTTCACGCATTCAGTGCTTGTACTTGTTTGGTGCATTATTTTAGTTGATTAATTTGCTCATCCCAACATTATTGTTAAACTAAATGCAAATGGAAGGTCTCAAACATGAGACCAAACGAATACAACTAACAAAAAATTCCATCAAAGATCATAATAAAGAGAAAATTTAAATATAATTATACCAAATTTAAACTTAAGGCAGGGCTAAATTTTGACAAGAATTCAGGGGCCCTAGGGGCTTCCCTGCATGACTCTAAAACCTGGAAATCTAAATCTAATTCTAACAAATCATTAGTGCTTCCACTAACGTTAAGACGTGTTTTTCAATTTCCTCAAGTCGTGTGTATATGTTTCTGGAAGGCTATATGTAGAATTGTGAAATGGTAGGTAAATATAAGCCCTACTTTAAAAGCATTTCTCCAACCGAAATTTCCTAATATATACCTATATATGTGTATATTGTGTGCTTGGCCTGACGAAGGAACTTAACAAGGAAGCAAACAGTAGAGTGCGGGAGGGGGCTGCTGCAGGAAAGCAAGCCGAAAACAGGTACATGAAAATGCGCGTAAAGCCAGTTCCAGGAAAGGTCATTCTAATGCTATGCATTGCGAGCTTTCTGGCGGGATCACTCTTTACCATCCGGACTTCAATTCGCTCTCCCGACAACAAGGATCATGACATCCATGGCACCCCCATGCATTTGCAGAAATTGAATACAATCGCACGTGATTGCGATCATAAACGCGTAAGTATGTCGTGTGTGATTACGCGCGTTTATATATATGTTTGCAAATTTTGATTTTAAATCAAGTGAATATTGGTCAGAAGGGGAGTCACCTAAGAGGATGGTCAGGATTAGGGACGCCTATAGCGGTAGGATCAAATAATAATGGAGGTTGAGGGAATTGTCAAATAATATAGCAGTTGACAACCGTATGTTGAAAGGAGATAGAGGTATAATAAGTTACCGAAAATAATGAATGTTACAATAACAACGGTGGCAATAGATGGTAAACATGAAAAAAAATAGAATAAAAATTTACTTACAAAATAAGTAAAAATATATTTTTCACTTTGGATAATTTTGTGAATATTTTAAATTATTTGGAGTTTTTTTTAGAAAAAGTAATTTTTAAAAGTTTTTTGTTTCCAACTTACAAAAAGAAAAAAAAAATTAAAAATAGTAAACATAAGCTTAAATTGTCGATAATTCACCATTTGAAGAAAAATTACATGTATTAGCCAGCCAGCCAATAAACCATTCCACTCTATTTTTAACAGCTCTAGCTAATTCGTTGTCTGTGTTCTTTACTTTCCTTTTCTTTTATTTGGCATTTTCTCTTTGTTTACTTCGAAAGTGGATTGCTTCCTTTTCTTAATTACATGTTATATCCTGGGATCAGAAATTGATTGAAGGTGCCACATCAGGAGACATTGTGGCAGAAGTAACCAGGACGCATCAAGCTATCCAGTAAGATCGTGATTCATAAACTACGTACAATTCATTTTTTGATAGAAACACAAACATTTGTGTGTTTGCATGCAATGGGCTCAAATTACTTAATTTAATTGACTAGTCTCATTTTGTTGTTTGTCAAATAGATCGCTGGATAAAACAATATCATCGTTGGAGATGGAACTGGCCGGGGCTCGGACAAGAAAATCAGACAGCCATCATGTTTCCTCGCACAAACCATCCAATCACAGCCTACAAAAAGCCTTTGTTGTCATTGGAATCAATACTGCTTTCAGCAGCAAGAAACGACGAAACTCCCTTCGCGAAACATGGATGCCTACAGGTTTCCTTCTTCCTCTCCCTCCACCTCCTTTACCGGTGGGGTGGATTGAAAAAAAAAAGGGAAAATAAAAGGCACACTCATTATAAAGTTAAATTAGTAAATTATATTAGCAAATGTAAGAAATTATAAATAAAACACAATTTTTTTTCTCATAACTTAAATAATACTTTGATTTCTTTTTTTATTCCATATTGCCAAACGAAGTGGTAACTCATATATATATATATATTCATTTGAATCGGCATTAAAGTTGAGTTTTTAATATTTCTGGTACTTAAGACGTGGACTGAGTTGTTCTTCTTTATACCCATTAAAACTGAAAATGAACACATGCAGGAGACAAGCTAAAGAAGTTGGAGAGAGAGAAAGGAATCGTGATACGGTTTGTGATAGGACACAGCGCGACGCCGGGAGGAGTCCTGGATCGGGCGATTGATGCGGAGGAGGCGGAAAACAAAGACTTCCTTCGGCTCCAGCACATCGAGGGCTACCACGAGCTCTCCACCAAGACTCGGTTGTATTTCTCTACTGCTGTCTCAATCTGGGATGCACAGTTTTACGTTAAGGTGGACGACGATGTCCACCTAAATTTGGGTATATATGCAAGTAGGCTGGCTCATTTTCTTGAGGATTTAACATCTAGTCTAATAATACATGGATATATTAATATTGTGTTTTGTAGGTGCACTTGTAAGCACACTGGCACGGTATCCATCCAAACCCAGGATCTACATTGGCTGCATGAAGTCTGGACCAGTTCTCTCTCAGAAGTGAGCTATTATATACATGTCCTAATAAATATTATCAAATATAGTCTATCTCAAAATTAAATTTTGATAATAATCAAGAGTACAACATAATGAAAATGGGAGCAGAAATGCCAGAATAAATGAATTTGTCTCAAAGACAGATTTAAATGGGGGAATGAATTTGTCCGAGAGAGATTTGAAATGAATTTTTCTGGATGAGAGAAAAGGATTTGAAATAGATTTATAAAAAGAGAAAAGGGAGGAGGAATGAGTGGCATTTAAAATATAAAATCAATTCGAACTCTAAATATTTTTATGGAGATTAAGGCTCTGTACTATTAAAAAATAGTTTGTCTTATACAAATTTTGGAAGCTTTTAGAGAAAATATTTTAAAAAATGTGAGCTTTTGAGTATAAGATCTAAATTTTAATTTATCTCAATTGTCTTTTTTTTCAAAATGTGTGAGAGGACACATTTTAAAATGTGATCTTTTGATCATAAGATATTAAGATCAAAGATTTAGTTAATCTGATCACACTTTTTAAAAATGTATTAACAAAGAAAAAAAAACATTTTAAATAGTATATGCTAGATAGATAGATAGATAGAAAGAAAGATAGATAGATAGAGAGAGAGAGAGAGAGATTCTAACATTAATTTGTATATGGTGTTAAAAATAAAAAAAAACATTCCTAATTATTTATTTGTGGGAAATTGCAGAGGGGTAAGATATCACGAGCCAGAGTTCTGGAAGTTTGGGGAAGAAGGGAACGAGTACTTCAGACATGCCACCGGACAAATCTACGCCATCTCCAAGGACCTCGCAGCATACATCTCTATTAATTCGTCAGTACTCAAATCTCTCTCTCTCTCTCTCTCTCTCTCTCTCTCTCTCTCAACATTTTCAATCTCTGCATAAACTATAAAATTCACGTTTTCTTCCCCACGTCTTCAATTTTTTTTTTTTTAATATTCTCTCATTTGTATCAAAAATTTTGCACAATGCATGTGTACACTTTCTTCCAATTTAAGAAATATATAATCTGATGTAATTTAATATTTTAAGGGAGCCAATTGCACTTGTAAATATCGATCTTTGAGGATCAAATTGTTAAAATCCCTGAGATGGATGTATGCATGTATATATATATATATATATATATATATATATAGGCCCATATTGCATAGATATGCAAATGAGGATGTATCTCTGGGGTCGTGGTTCATCGGGTTGGAAGTTGAACATGTTGACGAGCGTTCTATGTGCTGTGGAACTCCTCCAGGTACCCACCTAAATCCATCAATATTCACTCAATCAATCAATGACAACCATTTTTATTATAGATTAATTGACATGTAGTTCATTATAATGCCAAACGATTTCTAAGACCTTTGGAAACACTGACTTCAAATCAGATTATTTGTTTTTAAGTAATCTTAAGTCAATTAAGCAATACATACATACATACATACATACATACATACATACATAAACATTGAGAAGAATAAACATTAAAACAAGCCGCTACTAATGAAAGTTGTCATGAAAAAATTTGTTTTGTTCTTTATACATAATTTCATATTTAATATTGATTTTATCTGATAGGTCTTTACAAATAAGTTTTAAATATATAAACAAAGAACTGATGTAGATAATAAAAGTTGTGACATGTTTAAAAATATATATATAAAGGCATTTTACCTAAAAAGTAAAAATACTAAAAGCCAAAGGCCAAATAAAACATCAGGCAATCACTATTGCCAAATAATTACCAATGTCTTATTTAGGCTTTAAATCGAAACCCAAAGGAAACCTAAATTTACTATCTCATTAATTTTGTGCCCGGCATTTCCAACACCATAGTTCTTGTTTTGATATTTTCGGTAACTGTAAAAATCCCAAACAAATTAAATTTGACCAAACGATAAGAATCATATCTGTTGATGGGTGTACAAATATATGTATATACATATCTATATAGTATGTTCGAGTGACATGGATACTATGATGTTATGAAATAAACTAATCGTCAATCTAAAGGAGAAATAAAGAAATGACTTACCGTGGGCAAAGGCATATCACAAAATGTCTTAAATCATTTGACTTACAAGATCATATAAGATTTATTTTTAAATACAAAGGTCTTTATAATTGTGTGTAACTTTGTACCAAGTGATCATGTCGTTTGAGCACTCAACAATTTTTTAGTTTTGCTACATGCACTAGACACAAATCCAAACATACCTTTCTCAAATAGAATACATCCTTCATAATGAAAAACCCACTTCATTGAGAAAGATGTGTCCGAACCTGTGATCCCTATCTATGCACTTAATATTTTTAATAATATTTATCACACTCAATAATTTTTCTAGCTAAGTCAAACCTCCATGAATTTTTCAAGTCCTTTCTTTTGCCGCTCGTTCTGTATTGTGTGAAATGGGTGTTGACGTGTGTATAGATTGTGAATTGAAGACACAAGCCCGGAATATATGCGTGGCGTCATTCGATTGGTCGTGCAGTGGAATATGCAAATCCGTGGAGAGGATGAGAAATATTCACAAAACATGTGGAGAAGGAGATGGAGCTGTTTGGAACGTTGATCTCTGAATATTACAACTGCAAAAAAATAGGAGAGAGAGAGAGAGAGAGATTGAGGAGGGCGAAGGCTGAAACTCCTTTAATGGGTTAGAAACCTCAAGTTTTTCTATATGTTAATTTAACAAAATTAGAAAGATAATTATGCACACACAAAAATCATGAATTTTAATATGTAGTACTCGTTTGGTAACCTAGTTTATTATCGGCCTTTTGCTTTAAGAAACTTAAATGAAATAACCCAGAAAAAATAATTTGGCATAATTTTAAAATAGTTTAAAAGTTAAAATATTATTTGGCTTAAAATCGTGATTTTAAGCCAAATAGAGAATAAAACAAGTCAGGACTAAAGTTAAAATGATTTTAGACTAAATTAAATAAAAGTTGTTATGAAAAAAATAATTTTTTTGTTTCACATAATTTCAAATCCAATATAACTTACGAGTAATTTCTAAAACTTCTCCTTTTTTATATAAAACAGATTGTATAATATAAATTATAATATTTTAAAAAAACTATTTAAAAATAGTTTTAGTTAATAAGTAAAAAATCTAAAAAGCTAAGTCATTTATGCAAAAATACAATAAATTAAATTAGTCAAAAATAAATGAAAATGCCTGTTTTTAGTTTAAGCCAAACGACACAAGTCGATTTTAAAACTCTACCCAAACGAAGCCATAACCTATTATTGGATGTCTTATGGTTAAAATTAATTATTGAAAACTGAATGAAAAAAGATCAAAATGTAGCTGGTCAGAGAAAGAGAGAGCTCTTTCAACTAAAAGTTAGAAAAAAAAAAAAAAATTTACCGCGGCATTAGCAAAAAATTGTATTCGCAAGGTCCAATCACTTACAATACAAATAAATTTAACATAAACAGATAAATTTATATGCATTGCATACAGATAAATTTACTCGCGAGTTCCAATCACCTACAATACAGATAAATTTAACATGAACAGATAAATTTATATGTATTGCATACAAATAAATTTATTTATCGTTCCTTTCTAGTATTGACAAATGTTAGACAAATAAATTTATCTATTAAATCAAATAAGTATATGTGCTAGACAGATAAATTTATCTATTCCTTCAAACAAATATAAGTTATCTATTTCATGAAAAAAATACAATTTATTAAATAAATAAATTTATCTATTCCTTTCTAATATTGAAAAATATTATACAGATAAATTTATCATTTAACTCAAATAAACACAAGTGCTAGACAGATAAACTTATTTGTCCCTTTAAACACATAAAAGTTTTAGACAGATAAATTTATCTGTTTCGTTAAATAAGCATAATTTGCTAAACAAATAAATTTATCTGTTCCTTTTTAGTATTGACAAATGTTAGACAAATAAATTTATCTGTTCTTTCAAACACATATAAGTTTTAGACAGATAAATTTATCTATTTCGTGAAACAGGTATAATTGCTAAATAGATAAATTTATCTATTTAGTAAAACAAGCACAATTAAACAGATAAATTTATCTGTTTAGTAAAACAAACGCAATTTGACAGATAAATTATTTATTTATTTATGTAAAATAGATAAATTTATCAGTGTGTTTTATACGTATTTTGAAAAGTCACAGTGTTCTTTATACAGATAAATTTATTTATATACTTATTTATGTAAAACAGATAAATTTATATGTGTATTTTATACATATTTTAAAAGTGCACAGATAAATGTATTTGTTCTAAGATCCAACTGAACCTTTCGTGTTAAAAATTCTTATAGTAGATAAAAAATAAAATCGATGCTACTTTAAGAACTTAAAACTAATTTTTTTTTTTTAAATATCAAAAGGTAACTTATAAACTTGTTTTTGGCTTATTGATAAGAAAAAACTAAAACCGAGACGGACGCTCCTGGCATAACTTTCAATGCAAAAATGGCAAGCAGCAGCTAAGCAGCAGCAAACAACAGCTAAGAAAGATGTACTGTACTTACGGGGGTTTTGATATCCCGCGACTTTGGCCATCCATCTTCACTTAACTAACGGTGAATTTTCACTATTAAGGAAATTATTGACTCAATAATTTAAATAATTAATCTAATAACGTAATTTAAATTATTAACAAATTTAAATTATTAACAGTATTTTACATGTTTTTATATGTATCAAATTAAGTTTTTATCTTCTACCATTGTAAGATAGAATATTACAATAGATGTCACTCAAGTACGCGAGGTTATAGTCGTGTGACTCAAGTTCTTCTTTTAATTGACGTTGTAAATAGCAATCTATTAGCATACGCAAAAAAAACGCATTAACATGCACAAGATATATACAATCTCAAGATTTTCTTACTCCTCTTCAAAACCTTATTCTTCTACCCACCCTATCACATACCCTATCACATAATTATGACTAAAGTTGACTCTAATACTACTTGCAAGAATCCAAAAAAACTATTAACTCAATAATTTAAGTAAAAAACTTAATAACGCAACCAAAATGCTTAAAACTCAAATTGTGAGCTATATACATCGGACTAAGTTTCTATCTACGAAGTAGGATAGGGTATCTCA
>JAOTRH010233937.1:0-10076 GCA_034768845.1 Heliamphora exappendiculata
TTTATACATATTTCAAATATACTATTTTTTAGTAAAATAACTATAATTTTTCAATTAAGAAATTTAACTCTACTTCTAAAAATAAAAAAAAATTGTATCAAATATTTCAAATGCTATAACATAAAAGTAAAAATAAAGACATATTCGATAGTTTAATAAAAAATTAAAAAAAAACTACCAAAATAAATTATCTCAAATATTTTAATTTTTTTCTTTTTAAAAAAAATTAATTTTTTTTTAGGCATCTCAAACCTGACAAGACTATTCATTTCCTAAGTTAAAACACTTGAACGAAAAAGAATATTTGTTACATTACTTTTTTATAAGTACATTTTGTTGCTGTTAAACAGTGTGAATTCCCCGATAATAATTTTCTTGTGCTAATTATTTTCTCACAAATTAAATTGTATAAAAAAACATAAACTTATGCATTATGAAATAATTTTAAACAATTTTTTGAATTAATTTTCTTGTAAATTAAACAAGTAACAAAAAAATAATTTTTTTATATTTTTTTTATTTCACTCTACTTTTCTCATATAATCTTCTTCATAACTGAACAGAGCAGGTTTTATTGATAAAAAATTTCATTATTTCTATATTTTGTAAAATAATATTTTCATTTTTATGATTTTACTAATTCTATAATATTTTAAATATGTGCAAATAATTAGACTTGTCTCTCAAACGTCGTGTTTGGCATTACTAAAACTAATAACTTATAAATTATAATTTATAGCAGAAATTGTGAATATTTAGTAAAGATCGTAATTTGTAACTGAAAACTTAAAATAGAAAAAAATAATAATTATAACCTGTAACAAAAATTTTAAATATTTAAAAAATATTATAATTTATAATTAAAATTAACAATAAAAAATTAAAAATTAATAACAAATAGCTTTGCCAAACACCCATACGCCCCGGGCCACATCCCTACACAATTTTATTTAAATGCTTGTTTCATTATAATGATAATTAGCATTAACCATGTCATACGTGAAATTTTAATTATAAAAATAATAAAATCTTATTTTAACAAATATAATAAATTATTTTTTATTAGACATTAAAAAATAGTTGCATATTAAATTTTGTCTAGAAAGGTTTTTATAAAAATTACTGCATTTAATCAATTCTAACATAAAAATATTGTTATACCATTGCAAATCTTGTCATGATCTCATGCATTCAATGCTCATTAATTACTGTTTAATGGACAAAAATATGTTAATTACTGCCCAATACATAATACTTAATAATTAGAAATTATGATAATATTTACATAAAATGTATTTATATTTAAAATGCCAATTAAAATACTGAAATACATGAAAAATATATTAAAAATATATATTTTTTATCTTTATTTGCTCAAAACTACTGTTCAATGAACAAAAATTAATAGGATCCACTTTTAATTGGTCTAAAATTATGTGGGGTGGGAAAAAAAACATATTCATGTACTTGATAATGTCTCATTCGGATAAATAATTTATTTATTTATTTATTTATTATAAAATAAACAAAAACATAAATAAGCAAGTTGATTTGCTTATTTACTTAAAACATAAAAATGTACATTTCGTTAAATCTTTGCTTAAATTTTATTCATTTAACTTTTTTGTCTATTTATTTATTTACTTATTAACTTAAATTTTATTTATTTAATAAATTAAATAAAATTATTTATTTAACTCTAAATAAATTAAATAAATAAATAAATAGATTACCCAAACAGGCCAATAAATATCACGTAAATTCGTACTTGGTAAAATTTTTTATATAAATCTGTAAATTTTAATATTCTGAGATTACGTGATTTTATATAACCTAATGTTTTCTCCCAAACACGTCACGCCAAAGCGGTCCCATGATTTTGAGTTCTGAGAAACCACCAGCGAGGTTGACGGCAATGGATAACTAATATCTGCCAACAATTATAACTGTAACAGAGGTTTCGATGGTCCACTAGTTATTTATTTATTGTTTTTTTTATAATTTTTAGTTAAAAAATTAAATTAAATTTAAAATAAATTATTTAGTAATTTAATTTTTTTTAAATTAATTATTTGGATAAAAAATTTACTTTTTTACATTTTATTCAAAGTGGATAATTTTACCTTTTCATACATGTGATCTTAACAATTATATGTAATTGATAGTGATAATAAATGAATTATGAATGAGCGTATTATTTTATTTTCAAAGTGATAGAAATTTCAATAAAATATTTTAAAATTTTATATTTTAATTTATCTTTTTAATTTTTAAAATTTTTTTATATTTTAGCAAAATAGACAATTTTTTTTTTGCATTAAAAAAAAAATCAAGATTGCTAATTGACGTCAAAGTGAGGTACAATCAATCAACGCGTAAAACAAGAGTATTTGTTATAATTAAAATTATAGATTTATAAATCATTATTAAAAAATATAATTATGATTTTAAAAAGAAGTCATAAAGGGTCTGTTTAGGCTAAATTTTGGAGATTTTTTTTGTTTTTTCTGTTTTTATAATTTTATTGTATATTTAAATTTAAAAAAATTTCAAATCATCTTCCTGAGATGAATAAAAAATGTACAAAATTGATGAAAAAAAATCATTAGAGATAAAAATAAACAACATAAAATTTATTTATTTTTTTATTTATTTTGGGTTTTTTTAAACGTTTTGGTCAACAAATTTTAATTTTTGAATTTATCTACATGAAAAGGACCGAGTCAAAAAATATAATAATTTGACTAAATAAAAAAAAATAACTAAAAAAAAAAGCAATTATCCTAAATAGTAAATAGGGCCAATATTTGTGAAAGTTGTAAATTGATAAGTTAAAAGTAATAAAATTTGAGTTTATTGATTTAAATTCACAAATTATACATAAAAAAATTATAAACTTAAGTAGTTGAGCTGCATACAACGGCTACACTCAATTGGACAAGGACAAATCGATCTTTTAAAGCATTGGCACACCTAATTTATTATTTTACTTCAGTAAATTTCGAATCTCTCCTCAATTCACAAAAATAAAAATATAAAATTAATGTCAATAATTTATCAACAAAGAAAGGACTCACCATTCAACAGTGCATTGAACGGTGAATAAGAATAAGGTAGCATTGGATCTTAATATCGTAAGATTAATTGTTTTTTTTGCTGTAAGCATTAGATCGTCACTTGCTACCTTCTTTTAAGTTAATTGACAAAATTTAAATACTAACAAATACTCCAATGATTGGGCCCTTGTTATTAGGCAGTGAAATTAATTTTTTAAGAATTAATTAATATACACATAAATTAATTTAAAATTTTTAAAATATAATAATAACAACAACAACAACAAGATTAAAAATTACAACGATCTGTCCAACTGTAAGTTAGAAGAGTACATGTCATTATATTAGAAAAATTTATTCAATGGCAAATTATTAGATGCCTTCTTATGATACGTAAATAATAACATATGATATTTTTAATAAATAAAAATATTTAATAAATATTAAATAAAATATTTATATTCTTTATTTACCTAATAAAAATAAATCCATATTAATTTACTTAAAGTAATATTTTGTTAGTTACTTAAATAAGAGCACAACAATGATATGTGATGATTACTCCTATTTAGTCCGCCCTCAAATAACGTAGGCCAATCAAAGCCCTTGTTGTACGGAGGATAATTCAGAAAACAATAATACTAAATATAGAAATTAAGTATATACCAACCACCAACAATAGATACATAGGATTCGATTTTTATATTTTTGTAATTGATTTTGTATGTTCTACGTATTTTTCTCATAAAAAAAAGTGAGTTGTCTAATCAAGAAGTTTAAATTTAATTATCTCATATTCTTCAATAATTAAAAAGGTCTGCATTACTCTTTTTATTACTCTTTTTATAATAATCAAGTTAAGTTCAGTTTAATTGTTCGAATTATTTATATTATAAATATAAAAGTAAAAAATTAATAAAATTATTAAATCTAATTAAATACCTCATCTTAACTATTATGAGTTAAGAGTGACATGACATAACTAGTAACCTACTCCTACACTCAATTTATTCACGAAAGACTAACAAGTGATGTGATAAGACATGAGAGTCAATTCTCTCTCTCCCTATATGCATGTGCTTTCATCTTTAACAAATGTATGAACTAATCTTCTATCTCTCCTACATAATTTTTATCTCAAGAACTTGAGAATCGGAAGATTTTTCACCGACCACCGATTAAGAGATTTGTTTTGCAAGTATTTAGCAATAGAAGTACATAGAGGTTCTGTCCTCATTAGGCTATAATTTTCATTATTTAGTGAGTATGTATTTTTTGTGTTCTCTTAATAAAAATTGTCAAAAACATTAATCATACGAAAAATTAAGTTGTCAAATATTAATAACCCTACAACTGATCACACAGTTTTTTTCTTAAATAGGTGATTAATATTACCGTTAGTTTCTTAAAGTGTTAATGGAATTCGATGATGAAATTATTAATTTTTGATTAATTTAATTTTTATATGGATTAATCTTCTCTACATGGCCGACGATTAAGATCATAAAAAATAAACCGAGATATGGAGCCAATAGGGATACATATGTGTTAGGGCAGTTGCAGGGAATTAATAAAGGACTCCAAAAAAGCCTACTAATTATCATTTTTTCCTCTTATTTATCTTTTTAATTTTTTTTTGACTTATTTGATTCTTTAGGACAAAAAGAATCTTAAAAAATACACTTATTTGAGCTAATACTTATTTTTTATTATTAAAAATAAATAAAAAGCTGCATAAAAAAAATTACAGTAAACACACGCTAAACCTAAAAACTGGCAAAAAAGCCCAACTTTTTCATAGGTATAGCCATTGCTGTATCTCGTGGAATTGAACGTTTTTTTTTTTTGTTTAAATGTTTATTTAAAAATCTAAAATGTACATTTATTCAGATTAATATTAAATTTTTTTTAATAAAAATAAGAAAATAAACCGCATAAAAAAAACTAGATTAAACGCATGGTAAAATCTAAAACTGGGGAAAAATTAATATTTAAAAGCATATCAAGATAAAAAGTTCTCAAGTAAAAAGCTCTCTCTGATATGCTTTTAAATGAGAGCCCTATTTCATGGGATCCCATTAATCCCGACACAGTTGATGCTGCCGTACCTAGTTTTGCTGGGCGGGTCAAACTTCAATTCCAACTCTTGTTGGCCTTGTTTGGGATATGTTTGGGATAATTACTTATTTATTTATTTTATTTTTTATTTTTTTGTAAAAAAAATTATTATTTTGTTAAATTATTATATTTTTTAAATTTTTTTTTTAGACGAACTGAAAAAATAAATTTTTTTATCATAATATAAAAAAGTTCAAATAAGATGAAAATAAGTCAAAATAAATTAATAAGTCAAATTTTATATTATTTATTTTTGTCTTTAGTAAAAAAAAATATTTTTCAAGTTCCTCTTTTTAAAGACGACTTAAAAAAGTAAAAAATATTTAGTTAAAAGATAAAAAATTTAAAAAAAAACAAAAAAAAACAAAAATTATAAAAATTATCCCAAACAGAGCTCAAGCCATGGTTTTGTTTTGTTATGTTAGGCAGGTAAAACTGACAAACTTCAATTCCAACCCTTGGCTTGAGTACAATTATTAGATAGTGTGTAGGAATGTTACATGATATTGGTTATGTGGTGCCCTCATGAATTTTTATCAAAAAATTAATGTAATAGAAGTCTACATTAAGTACAACACAAAATTATATATTTTGTGTTATAAAAATATTATTTAATAAAAACATGTTATTTTATGTTAAATAAAATCTTGTTAAAATTAAAAATTTCATAATATGTGTTGTAACATTTTTATTTAATAAATCTATGTCATTTTATGTTAATAAATTTTTGTTAAAATTAAATTTTTTTACTATAAAAACAACATAGTTTTGATGTAGTGAATATTTTCATTTCATTAAAAAATAATAATTATAATTTGTAACAAAAATTATGTTTATTTAAAAAAGATGTTAATTTGTAGAAAAAAATGTAATTACCGTTTATAACAAAAATTGTAAGTGTTTAAAAAAAACTTATTACTAAAATTAATAACAAAAAATTAAAAATTATAATAAAAAATAATACAAAGCTCATCCATAATACTTTGAGACTACAGGATAATTACTTGTTAGGACTTTTTCTCCCAAGTATTTTTTTTCTTCTTTTGTTGGCAAGTCTATGACACAATCATTATTTTTAATTTCTTTTATAATAATTCTTGAATATGATGCATTTGTTGGTATTTGAAAGTTATTTTGTTAATTTATCAAGGAAGGTAGACTTTATTGTTCAAGGAAGATGAAATCATGGTAAAAGCTCATGCAACAGTTTTTTTGTTCCTTGGCTAGAAGGACTGCTCGATCGGTCTATCTTGAGGCATTGTTATATTTTATGTAGGGTTAGCAGTCTTTTGGGGTAGATAAATACTGCTTAGTTTAGGAAACAAGTGACGGAGTTTTTGTTTTTTGTTCTGATTCTGAGAGGCTGAGTTTGTATGAGTGAGGGGTAGTGTTTCGCAAGGATTAATGATACAAAGTTAAATTGATACACTGCGAGATCATCATCAATTCATCATCTTCAACATCGATACTAGTACTTGAGAGGAATTTCAAGTGACAAAGTCCGTAGTAGGATTTCTGCGGCAAACAAGCACTAGATTGGCTCACAATGATTCGACAAGAAGACGGGTAGCTTTAGATTGAAGATTCGACTAGTGTTGTAAGGCTTTTCTTGTAACCAAACTCATATATAGTGCTTGTTCTCTCGAACTAGGATTAGTTCCGTGATTTTTACCTTTATTGGGATTTTTCACGTAAAAATTTTCTCGTCTCATTATTTGTTGGATGGTTTATTGTTTGTGCGATTTCTATATATGTGTTGTATATCAAAAACATGATTTTTTCAATTGGTATCAAAGTAGGATTTTACGTGATCATTGCTATAGTGTTTTTGATTTGCCTGGAATTTTTGAAAGAAGGTGCATTCATCGGTAGATTCCCTCCCCTTGATGGGACTAATTACATATTCTGAAAAGTTCAAATGAGAGTTTTTCTTAAGTCTATAGATGAAAGGGTGTGGTTAGCTGTTACTGAGGGGTACAATTATTCAACCATGAGTGTTCATGAGAAAGCTGTCCTTAAGCCATCGGCTAAGTGGGATATAACTGATTTTGAGAATGCTGGATGGAACAGTAAGGCTATGAACGTCATCTTTAGCGGGGTCACTCAGGAAGAATTTCGTAGAATAAGCACTTGTGATCTGGCTAAATAAGCGTGGGAGATATTGAAATTCACGCATGAGAGAACACAAACTGTAAAAATCTCTAAACTTCAACGTCTGACCACTAATTTTGAAACTCTACGCATGAAATAAAATGAGAAGTTTGATGATTTTTATGCTAAGTTAAGTGACATTGTGAATACTTCTTTTAATCTTGGTAAAAAAATTCCTAATTCAAAAATTGTTCAAAAAATATTGAGATATCTTACCAAACGATTTCAACCAAAAGTCACTGCAATAGAAGAAAGTAAAGACATTGATTCTATTACAGTGGAAAGCTTGGTTGGAAACTTGCAAACGTATGAGCTGAATTTTCAAAATCATAAATCTTTAAAAAATTTAGCTTTCACTTCAGCTCAAGAGTTTGTTAGTGATTCTGATGATGAGTTTAATCCTGAGATGATGGCTATGTTTGTCAAAAAATTTAAAAAATTTTAGAAAAATAAAAAGTCAAATCAGAATGACAAATCACAGAAGCGATTTAAGAGTGACAAACCTAAAAATGGTCCTAAAATCTTTGACAAAATGGGGCAAAAATCTCAAGATTCAGGCCTTTAATGCTATGAGTGCAAAGGTTTTGGGCATATTGCTCAGGAATGTCCAAACAAGTTAAAAAAGAAGCAAAAAGTGTTCCCTGTAACTTGGGATGATGAAAGCGAACCTGAGTCGAATGATGACAATGAGGATCATTGTAATGATAAGAACATTATAGCCTTTACTGCTTCTGTTCATTCTGATGATAGTATTAATGATTTGAACAAGTTTGTGAATGAGGATGAGAAAGAAGAGGATAATTTCCAAACTGTTGAAGGGGAAGACAGTCATACTTTCCAAGGAGCTTACGATAAGCTTTATAAGGAGGGCTATGTGTTGATTAAAAAATGTGCTAAACTTGCTTCTCGGTTTAAAACCTTTGAAAGTGAGAAAGAAAAACTTGTGCAAGAGCTTCTTATAGCTCAAACAAAAGAAAAAGACCTGAAAAATGAATTGAATATCTTGTGCATTAATTTGGAAAACTGTAAACAAGATAAAGAACGGTTCATGTTGTTGAATGATGATAATTCTGCTAAATTGTCTGAGTTAGAATGTCATATCATTGATCTTGAAAAATAGTTGAATCATGCTAATGCTACTCTCAAGCGTTGGAATGCAAGGTCACGTGCTTTGGATGGACTTCTTGGTGATCAAAAGGTAGCTAGTGACATAGCAGGATTGGGCTTTGCAAGTACTTCAAATCAATCCACCGGGAAGCAAAAAGAACAAGCAGACCCAACATTTGTGAAAGCTAAGCAGACCAATGAGATGAAAGGAAATAAGGAAAAAAAGTGAAGACAGAATGAACAAATACGACAGGTAAGGCCACCTTACAACGTGGCCAGGTAACAAAAGCCTAACTCTTCTCCTATCTGTCATCACTGTGGTATTATAGGTCATATTCGTCCATATTGTAAAATCTTACATAGATTGCCCATTGATAATAGGAAGTTTGTTCCCATCTGTCACCATTGTGGCGTGAGAGGCAATATCAGACCACACTGTTTTAAATTGCATGGCATGTCTCACTTGAGTTTTTCTGCCTCATTTCACAGACCGCCCTACCCTAATGCTCCTAGAACACATATAGAAGAGTCGGCTCCTGTGAAAACTAAAAAAATCTAGGTTCAGTCCAAAGACTTGAAAGCACATGTGATTCAGACTGCTATGAGAGCTCAAAGCTCACATATGTGGTACCTTGATAGTGATTGCTCTCGACACATGTCTGGGGACAAGTCTTTGTTTGCCACTTTAGAATCTTATAATGGTGGGATGGTGACCTTTGGGGATGGAAATTCGACAAAAATCATCGAAAAATGCACTATCTCTTCTCCTGGACTTCCTAAGCTGGAAAATGTCCTCTTGGTTGACGGTTTAAAGGTAAATCTTTTGAGCATTAGTTAGATGTGCGACACTCATCATGAAGTTTATTTTTCTAAAGATAATTACATTATTTTGGATAAGAAAGGTAAAACAGTTATGCATGGTGTCAGAACATCAGATAATTGCTATGGTATTATTCCTTTAACAACGAAAACTTGTAATTCTGTCAAAATCAATAATGCTGAATTGTGGCATTGGAGACTTGGACATGTTAATTACAAGGATCTCACTAAGATTGCTAATAAAGAGTTAATTAGAGGAATTCCAAAATTAGGAGGTTAAGTGAATCGGGTCTGTGGTGCATGTCAGGAAAGTAAACAAACTAGAGGGCCACATAAGCAGACTGATAGTTTAGGCACCAAAGCTCCTCTAGAACTAATCCACATTGATTTGATGGGACCAACTAGGACTGAAAATTTAGGGGAAAAAATATATTTTTGTAACTGTGGATAATTTCTCACGATTTACTTGGGTTAATTTTTTAAGAGAAAAATCAGACACGCTCTCGATTTTCAAAACTCTTGTCCTTAAACTTCAAAATGAAAAATTCAAGTCCCATAATTCTGTAATTCGCATTCAGTCTGATCATGGTAAGGACTTTGAAAACTCCGAGTTCACTTCATTTTGTGAAGAGTTGGGTATTCATCATGAATTTTCTGCATCGAAAACTCCTCAGCAAAATGGTGTGGCTGAAAGGAAAAATCGGGTGCTCCAAGAAATGGCACGGTTATTGTTAACCCAAGGGCTTCCTTAATTGATTTTGACGATTTTTTATAATTCATTTTCTATATATAATTGTCTCTAATTGAATAATAATTCTTATTTCC
>JAOTRH010233948.1:0-10075 GCA_034768845.1 Heliamphora exappendiculata
TTTTTCTGCCTCGTTTGAGCTCTGTTCTCGACCCAAATTTTTTTTTGAAAAATAGTGTATGAAATATGTTTTTTTTTTGTAAAAACTTCAGTTCGAAAATAGCTCAAAAAATACATTTCGATCGTCGTTGAAATAGCCCCATTGCACAGCCTGTGCCGCTGCCTGTTGCCGTCTCTTGTTCTAGCTTTTTCCATGGTTGTTTTGGTTCTCATTTTTTTTTATTTTTAGCACTGATATCCAATAAAAAGTTGTCTTGAAGAACGCCTAAAAAATAATACCGAAGGGCTCAAAAAAACATCCCTGAATAGCCCCGGTGCCGTCGCGAGAAACCGCTACCTGTTGCCCTTTGTTTTACGGCAATTTTGACTCAGATTTTTTCATTGTTTTAGATTATTTTTCTACTTGGTTATATTTCTGTACTATGCCCAAAAAACTTCTCAAAAAATGTCCCGAAAACATCCCAACATACCATCAAAATCGGCCTTGAACTGCCGTTGGTGGTGGCTATATTTGTTGGTTTTTTCAGCTATTTTGGAACTTATTTTTCCGCTGTCTTAATGCATAAAATATGCAAAAACTTACTCAAAAAAATAGTAGCAAAACTATGAAAAAACTACTGCAATTCGTGGCCCGAACCATTCGAAACCATGGCCGGTGCCACCGATTATGCCACGCTTGTTCTTCGTGTCTTGGATATTCAAACATGTTCTTAAATATTCTAAATAATATTTAAAAATAAATAAAATCTTTTACATTGAAAACCTATGTCTCGTAGGCTCACATTCTAACTAAAAAAGCTTAAACTATCACAATCAACCCTCGTGATAAAAAATTAAATAATAACTATCATTCAATCATTCAATCAAACAAGAATAAATTAATGATCATAAAATCAGGATTAGAATACCTGCAAAACAAAGTTAGCATAGTTCTAAATCTACTCGGCCCCTCGATTAACCGTAAACAAAAATATAACGACTCTGATACCAATTGTTGGAAGCAAACTGCCAAGGTCATTGATTTGTAAATGATTTTTTGAAAAAAAACTGGACGGGTAATCATCGAAACAGGTTCCAGATAAAATTTTTTTATATCGAATGATCAAAATAAAAACCTGTGCCACCATAGTTAATTTAAATGAATATCTTTTGGTCGATTCTTCAACTACGAATTTTGATTTTCCAAGTTGAAGTTTTGGTTAGATCTTCTATTATATTTTCGATGTGATTCCCAAACGTAATGTGAGTTACGTTCCTTCAAAAACTGAAACTGGAAGAACCTGGACAATCTTAGTTTTGAAAGACAACTTATTATTTGATTCAGCCTACCAGCATATTTATAAGCTGCAGTAGGGACTTGTAAAGTAATTATGATTTAAACTTCTAGTGTGACCCAGATAGCCTTCTAATAGTTTCTGCAAATCTGCAAATCTGCTAGCGATTTCTGTAATTATAAAAACCTTATAGCAGTTTTTATGATTTTCATAAAATACTAAATTACATTTCATACCACTAAAGAACTGTAACTGCACTCTTAGCCATAATCTAAGACCAATTTGCATTGAGTTTCTGTTATTAAATACTTAACTCATCTCCCCACGTTAAGATTATTGATAATCACTAATTAAAATTAATTACTGATAATTTAATTTAATCAGCATCTTAAAAATTTCTTAAACCCTTCTGCTTAACTTATTTGACGGTCGGATAATTAAATCCACCTGCAGGGTTTAGTCCAGTCAAAACTTATAAGTTTTCTTCTGGGGGTATCACCATTCCCGAACAATCAAGCCGTAGATTCCGTCAATAATTAATATTTGCCATATAATTAATATTGCTATCTAACCCACTAAGACTATAGACTCATAAAAGATTGCACTTTCTAATAAATCAAAATAATGAATATTAAATAGACGTAAATAATATTTTTTTTCAGAATTACGATCATAAGCACTCATAATAACCTTGTGGTGTGAATTAATTTTTATAATTAGTATAAAATTAATTACCCTAACGTGGTCCTATTCAATACACACAAAGTATACTAGCAGAGTAAGTCGAAACAATAGTCGCTATTATCTATTCTCGTAACTAAGACAGGCCTACTAAAACTCCATACTACAGTCGTACCGATAGTTTGTCTATTTTCATCTAAACTGTGAAGAAAAACTTATATTCTGCAAAAATTTATAATATAGTTTTTTTTGTGCAAACTGTACTATATACACCAGATTAAATATTGTATAGAATAAAGGACAACCATACGTAACATTAAAAAAATGATATTTCATTAATTACTTATTAAGATTCTCATAAAATGAAAAATAAATTTATTAAAATAAAATAAAATATTAAAATTAAATAAAATTTATATTTTTTAGTATACAACCCTGATACGAGTTTTATTATTTATTTAATAATTTTTATGGGTGTTTTTTATTCTACATAGTATTTAATCTGGTGTGCAAAGTTCGACTTACACATAGAAGATCAAAATATCGATTTTTGTAGAATATAAGTTTTGATTCACAACTTAAATGGAATTAGACACACCATCGATACAACTGTAACACAATGTTTTGACAATTATTCTAACTCATTGTGCGTATTGAATAGGACCAAGTTCGGGTAATTAATTTTATACTGATTTTATAAATTAATTTATATCCTAAGGTTATTATGAGTGCATATAATGTTAATTCAAAAATAATTATTATTTGTATATATTTAATATTTTTTATTTTGATTTAGTAGATGGTGTGACCTTGTATGGGTCAATAATCCATGTGTGTTGGATATCGATATTAATTATATGGTGAATATTAATTATTGAAGGAATTCACGTTCAAAAAAATTAGGATTGATGATATCCCCTTAAAGAAGATTATAAGTTTTGACCGAGCCAAATCTCGAATTTGAATTTTATAATCTAGCAGTCAAATAAGTTAATTGGTGGGTATCTATAATATTAATGTATGGAGAATAAATAAGTATTTAATAGTAAGAGCTCAAATACTATGATTTTGAAAATAAAGTTGGGGTACAATTATAATAATTTAGTGGGATGAATTATAATTTATGTTTTTATGAAATTACTTTTGGGTTAAGATATAATTTTATAATTACATTAGAAACCCATGTCTTATTTACTGTTGAGTAGGTATACTGAAAATCATATTTTTAGTATTTAATTTTATTTTAATAAAATTAATTTTTTATTTTATGAGAATCTTTATAAGTAATGTATGTGTATCATTTCTTTAATGTTATGCATTGATGTTCAATATTATGTATAATATTTAATCTAGTGTATAGTACGACTTACACACAAAATATCAGATTTTAGATTTTTGCAGAATATAAGTTTTATGTCCCCAGTTTAGATAGAAATGGACATACCATTGGTACGACTGTAGCACAGAGTTTTAGTAGGTCTATCTTGGTTACGAGGAACAGATAATAGCGTCGTATATTGTTCTGACTCTATGTGCTAGTACACTGTGTGTGTATTGAACGAGACATTTGAGGTAATTAATTTTATACTGACTATATAAATTAATTCACACTCCAAGGTTGTTGTGAATAGTGTTTATCGTCTTACTCCTGAAATAATTATTGATTTACATATATTTAATATTCGTTCTTTTAATTCATTAGAGAGTTTGATCTTATATGAGTCTATATTTTCAGTGAGTTGGATAGCGGTATTATTTATATGAAAAATATTAATTATTGACGGAAGCCACGTCATGATGATCAGGATTGACGATACCTCCTTAAGGATGCTTATAAATTTTAACCAGGCCAAACTCTGCAGGTGGATTTGATTATCCGATGGTCAAAAAAGTTAAGAGGAAGGATTTAAGGAATATCAAGATGTCAATTAAATTAAATTATCAGTAATTAAATTTAATTGGCAGGTATCAGAAATCTCAACGTGGGAAGAAATTGTAAGTATTTAATGACATGAGCTCAATTCAAGAAGGTCTTGAGATTATGGGTCAGAATGCAATTACAGTTCTTTAGTGGTGTGAATTGTAATTCAATATTTTATGAAAATTGCAGAAATCGCTGCGACTTTCCATAATTGTAAAAACCGTTAGTAGGTATCTGTGTTCTACTGGAAATCTTGCTCATATTTACTCCCTAGGTCCCTGCTATAACCCTATATATATGCGGGTAAGCTGAACCAGTTTATCATTATTGATATATCATATTTTGTCTCTCAAGAATAAATATATCGGGGTTCTGTCAGTACGAGTTCTCGATAGTTCGTAGCCACACTTCGTTCGAGAATCGCGTAAGGAAATACAGTAGAAGATCTGATTGGAGTTTCAACTCGGAATCAAATCGTAATTGAAGATTAGATCAACAAATTGTATTATTCTAAATTAACTTTGGTTACCTGGGTTTATTTTTTATCGTTCGACGTCAAAATTTTTATCTGAAGCCCATTTCGGCGTTTACCCGTCCAGTTAATTTTTTACCGAAAATCGTTTTACAAAAATAATGATCTTAACAGTACTGCCTCCAACAAATTGGTATCAGAGCCATTTTATTTTTGGTTTACGGTTACCGGGGTCAGGTAGATTTAGAACTGTTGCTAACTTTGTTTTGTAGGCATTCTTATCCCGGTTTTGTGATCATAATTTATTTTTATTTTTGATTAAATGCGTGGATGATGATTTAATATTTTTTAATCATGGGTGTTGATCGTGATAGATTAATTGATTGTGATATCTACAGAGGCATATGATCAATGTAAAAATTATTATTTTTTGGTTTCTAGTTCTTGTATTTTTTGTTTGATTTTATGTAATCGAAAAAAAAAAAGAATGAAGAACAGTTAAAGAACAAAGAACAGGTTTAAAGCTGCAAGAATTTTTTTTAAGCCAAACAGTTTTTTTAGATAAAAAAAAGAAAAAAAAAGAGAGAAGCAGCATCCAAACACTGCCTTGGACAGCGCAGCACATTTCTGCAACAGGCGCACTGTGCGAAAAAGGCGCCCTTCACAGTGGCGCAGGCCAAACAAGGCACTGTTTTCAAACAGTGGAGCAGCAGGGGTATTCTGCAGCAATCTCCAACCAGCAAATAGAAACAGTCGATGCCAAACCAAAAGCAAGCAGCACCGCCCAAGAGCCAGCCATCGGTTTCCAAGTTTCCATATACTATTGCACTATTTTGTTTGCGTAAACTTCCCAATTCCAAGCACTGTTTTTTCGAGCACAGCAGGGTGGTTCCCAAGCAAGGCAATTCCCGAGCAGTTTCCCAGGTGCAATTCCAGGTGCAAAATCCGACGTGAAATAGAAGCTTGCATCTGGATTCCCAAGACAGTTTCAAAGCAATTTCCAAATTGCAGTGGTGGAAGGATAACAGGACTGTTTCGGCAATTTCTGCTATACTGGGCTGTTTGGTTGGCTGCGGTTTTACTATGTTGGTTGGCTTAAAATATCTGCTTTATCAGATAATATCGATGAGTCCTGATGCAACTTGGACATAGGAAGCTGATTCAGAAAAAGATTATTGAAACTTATCTTTAAACATGATACTAAAATTTTTTAGAGTTTCAGATGGATCATAAAATTGGGATATTTTTTTTATATTCTGCATTTAATTTTTTTTATTAATTGCGTGGATGATATATATTGATTTTATTTATCCTGTTAATTTATTTAATTTAAAATTTTAATTTTAATTAAAATATTTTGTAATGAAAAATAAAAATTAAGTTTTTTTTAATTAATTAATTTTAATTAAATGAAAAACTTTAGATATTTTATTTTTTTTACAAAATATTGCGTTTAAGATGATTTTTTTAAATCGGATATCTTGAAAACAAAATGTTAGAATTAATTCCGAATTTTGAATTAATTAAGTAGAAAAATGTTTAATCGAAATAAATTAATATTTTTTTAAAAACATGGAACGAAAAATAAAATAAATAAATATTTTTAATCAATACCTTAGCTAAAAAATTAAAGGAAAAACTATGCATTTATTAAATTTTATTTGTTACGTATTTAAATACGAAAAAGATAGTTTGATAAATCAGAATTTTTGAAATCGTATACACAGAAAGATATTTAATTCTTTCAGATCGTGTGACTTTTGAAATTAATAAATTTATTTTAATTAAACGAATTTTTATAATCCTAAAAAATATTTTAAAAATTTAAGTGGGAGAGAAAATTTATTCACAGATAAATTCCACGGTCTCCATCACCAGTTTGTAGACGATGCAATTAAATCTTGTGTGTCGACAGTATGGCCTTCCTCCCCAACAGACAGATTAATTGCGGTATCGCCAGTACAAACCTCCTTTAGGAATAATTCTGGATAATTGTTAGTGTGGATCACTTCTCCAACTGAAGAGTTCATTGCGAAACGATTAATTTGAAATTAGGTGATGGTTAACACTTAGCTGTATATAATAGTATTCTATCTAACTGAGTTACTGCTATTATATACTGGACTGAAACTATGTCAGCTATTTAATTTTACTTGGCATGGTTAGTTTCTTAGATAGTAAAATTAAAAAGAATTTGCTTGTCTGGTCTTATGAAGGATAGTAGACGTTCTCCCAACGAAGCATACTATTCTCAAGTTACCAGGCTACTGGCGAATTAATTTTAAAATGATAGAGGGAACCTAATTAAAATGTATTCAAAATTTTGTTCATCATAATTAGCGGTTTTTTAATTATATGATTTTCAGGATTAAAATGAATTTCAATCCACTCGCTTCTATACTCAAAGAAAAGAAACTTACGTGACTGAATTTTGTTAACTGAAAATGTAACTTGAATATAATTTTAACTACAAATGGTATTCTTTCAGTACCAGAAAATGTGTTTATTTTTTAAAAAGGTTCTTCCTTTGGGCCAAAAGGCATGAACAAGAAAAAGATTTAGAGACAAGGAGACACGATTTCTAGGGTAGTTAGTGGGCCACGGACTGGTGTAAAAAATCTGAAAGAAAAATGTTCTCATTGCAATCAAACGCACTGGAAAAAGCTATATCCAGTAATTCTCAAAAAGCAAAACAAATAGGGTAATTTCTATTCACTAGTTCTAGAAACATGTTTAGCGGTGTTATATACCGGTACCTAGTGTGTAGATACAGGAGCCACTAATCATATATGCAATTTATTGCGAGATTTTAAGAAATTCGACAACTTAGTGATGGGGAGATTTACCTGCATATGGGCAATAATACAAAGATAACAGCAGTTGCAGTAGGATATGTCACTCTCAATTTTGGTAGAGATCGAATTTTAATATTAAGAGATTATCTTTATATACCTACCATTAAAAGGACTTAGTTTCTCTTTCTAGATTGGCTAAAGACAGATATTTGATTTATTTTAATAACTCTGTGGTTATTATGGATAATAAACGAGTTATCTGTTCTGGTACATTGGTGGATAATCTTTACATTATTACTTTAATCTCTCCTACACTACAACTAACTGAAATGAATAATATATCCATATTACCATTTAAGAGAATGTTTCCTTATATAATGAACTAAATATTTTTTTGGCACTTACCCTTAGGTTATATTAATCTAAAAAGGATAAATAGACTCGTAGCATATGGATCTTTGAGTTCATTGGAAGTGGAGGCACTTCTAGTATGTGAATCTTGCTTAGAGGGTAAGATTTCCATGAGGCCTTTTTGGCTAAAGGCTATAGAGCTAAAGAACCGTTGAAACTGATTTATTCTGATATATGTGGTCCTATGACAATTCGGGTTAGAGGTGGCTTTGGGTACTTCATCAGTTTTATTGATGACTACTCAAGGAATGGATTCATTTACCTGATGCACTATAAGTCTGAATGCTTTAAAAAATTCAAAGAATTTAAGGTGGTGGCAGAGAAGTGTCTGGATAAAAGTATCAAATTACTACGATTCGATCGTAGTGGGGAATAGCTCTTTGGACAGTTTAAGGACTACTTGTCATCAAAGGAGATTATATCCCAGTTAACTGCACCTGGCACTCCACAGTAGAATGGTGTAGCAGAAAAAAAGAATAGGACTCTTATGGAGATGGTAAGGTCAATGATGAGTTATTTAGATTTACCACATTCATTTTAGGGACTCGCTTTAGAGACAGCAGCTTTTATTCTGAATATGGTACCTTCTAAGTCACTACCTTTGACTCCCATAAAACTGTGGAATGGGCGTAAGCCTAGTCTGAAACACATTCGAATTTGGGGGTATCCGGCACGTGTGCTGAAAAGAAACGCTGGTTAGTTGGAACCAAGGACATAAGTTTGTTTCTTTGTGGAGTATCCCAAGGGAACGAAGGGTGGTCTATTTTATAATCCTAAAGATCAAAAGGTCATTGTTATCACCAATACCCATTCTTGGAAGATGATTATATTATAGATCATAGGCCAAATAGAAAAATTATTCTGAAAGAACTGAGAAGAAATACAAGTAGAACGGAAGAGAAATCACAAATCACTGATATTCTATTACCTCGTCGTAGTGGGAGGATTATCGGGACAGGTGCAAATCAAGAACAGGGTGCTGATGCACAGGGTTCAGATTCTGCAAAGCCTGTTATTGCTAGTACATAGACACAGGTAGTGCCTCGTCATAGTGGGAGGGTTGTTCATCAACCTGATCGGTATATGTTCTTGGGAGAGTCATTTGATAAGATTCCGGCAGAACTAGATACCGAGTCCTGTAACTATAATGCAGCACTACATGATAAAGATGCAAATCTTTTGCGAAGGGCTATGAATTCAGAGATGGAATCTATGTATTCCAATCAAGTTTGAAAACTTGTAGAACCACCCGAAGGGATAAAACCCATTGAATGCAAGTGGATCTACAAGAAAAGAGAGGAGCAGATGGGAAGGTTAAAACCTTCAAAGCTAGGCTTGTTGCCAAAGAGTTCACTCAAAAAGAAGGGATCGACTATGAGGAAAACTTTTTTTCGGTAGCCATGCTTAAATTTATCCAGATTCTCTTATCTATTGCCACACATTTCGATTACGAAATCTGGTAAATGGACGTCAAGATAATTTTTCTTAACGGAAGTCTTGACGAGTGTATCTATATAATACAACTAGGCAGATTCATTGCAAAGGGCCAAGAACACATGTTGTGCAAACTTAAGAGATTCGTTTATGGACTTAAGTAGGCTTCGAGGTCTTGGAACACTCAGTTTGATCAAGCTATAAAGTCTTTTAGTTTTGATCAAAGTCTGAATGAGTCCTGTGTGTACAAGAAGCATGACAAAAGTGTGGTGATCTTCCTAGTACTTTATGTAGACGATATCATGCTCATCGAAAACGATGTGGGAGCATTATCTACGGTTAAAGTATGGTTATCTGGGCAGTTCGATATGAAAGACTTGGGAGAAGCTAGTCACATTCTTGGGATCATGCTTGTGCGAGATCGAAAACAAATGATATTGGGCTTATCACAAGCAAAGTATATCAAGATATCCTTGCTTGTTTTAGCATGCAAGATTCCAAGAAAGGGCTTCTCCCTTTGAGGCATGAAATCGCTCTATCCAAGGATCAGTGTCCTAAGACACCTGATGATATAGAGAAGATGAAGGTAGTTCCTTATGCTTCGATAGTAGAAAGTCTCATGTATGCAATGCTTTGCAGTAGACCTAGCATCTGCTTTGCTGTTGGCATGGTTAGCAGATATCAGTTTAACCTAAGGCAGGAGCATTAAACTGCGGTAAACAATATAATCAAGTACCTGAAAAGGACTAAGGATTTTATGTTAGTTTACCAGGCGGATAGTCTAGTACCTTTGGGGTACACAGACCCAAATTTTCAGTCTGACAGGAATTCTTAGAAGTCTACCTTAAGATATGCGTTTATCTTAGGAGGTGGAGCTATATGTTGGAAAAGTATCAAGCAGTCCTGTATTACTGATTCCACTATAGAGGCCGAGTATGTGGCAGCTTCTGAAGCAGCCAAGGAGGTTATTTGGCTCAAGAACTTCCTATTGGATCTAGAGGTGGTACCTTCAGTTCAATCAACTATTACACTTTACTGTTGCAATAGCGGAGCGGTTGCAAACTCAAAGGAGCCAAGGGTCCATAAGA
>JAOTRH010233980.1:0-10074 GCA_034768845.1 Heliamphora exappendiculata
CTCTGACATGCTCTGGTCAAGTCCTCTGACTAGTCTTCAGGACTTGACCAGAGCATGTCAGAGGACATCAACCAGAGGACTACATTCTGCGTCTACCAGAGAAGGCAGAGCAGGGCTAGCAAGCAAGCTGAGTTTCTTAAGAGAGCAACAGCCAGAGGGCTTTACATGGAAGTGCCAAGAGGGCCCGAGTTTGGAGTGCGTTGATGAGAACATCGACCATTCGAGTGGGGAAGGATGCCACGAAGTGCCAACAACGTCCTTTGCAAAGCAGCGCAGTACCCCATTTCTTGTTGGTATATATATATGGTAACATTTTGCAAAATTTCCATGATTTTAGGAAACCAAAAAAAGTTATGCTGTCACTTATTTAGTTGTCTTGCAACCTTTGCGATCAATGGACCTAGTACAAATAACTGTTTTCATTTCTAACCTCGTCAAACCTTTAGATGTGGTCCAAATTAAGGAGCTGTGCAAATAAAAGTTCAGTATGGCAGCACACTGTGAATCTGTAGCTGTAAATGTGTATTTTTCTTCTTTCTTTTTTTTTTTTTTTCCTGAAACGCGAGCTGAATTGAACTTGTAGAATTTGTGAAATGTATCCAACTGAATCTTCAGGTATTTCTCTGCATAGATATGTGCTTTCTTGCTTCTATTTATTTACTTCTTTAGTTAGAACTTTTTTTTTTGGATAATTTACTTCTTTAGTTAGAACTTGATATTTTGCTACCTTATCTTGGTTGATATTTGTGCAAAACTGAGCTCATTGAAATCCACGGCTGTCTTTAAACAGTGGTGGAGCATTGACTACTTGAATGGATTGTAAAAAGTAGTGATCACTTGATAATTTTTCATAGAAAAAATGGGGGCTCCCGGTGCAAGTTAACTGTTTATGGACTAGAGTTCTTTTTTTTTGGGTAATAAAATATGCATTGAGATAAATGGAGCTTGAAAGAGTTCTTATCTTTTTTTTCTTCGAAATGAATTTACCCAAACGGATCTCTTTCCAAATAAATTCTTTTAAAATTGTTACATTTTTCCATGTTTGATGGGTTCCTGTGCCTGCAGATTATTACTAATGGCTTGTACAGAAGTGCTCAACATCGGGCAATAACTAATGTCAGCAAGGCACGACTCTCAGTTGCCGCATTTCATGACCCAGCAAAGACGACAATAATATCCCCAGCTTCTGAGCTCATCAGCGAGTCTTCTCCTCCCCGGTACTGCCAAGTTACTTACGGGGATTATGTCTCGTCGTGGTATACAAGGGGCCCTGATGGGAAACAAAACATCGATGGCCTCCTGCTATAATTATTGTTGGGCTGTTTTTATTTTACCTTCTTGGCTTTGACTTTGACTTTGTGATAACATAATTGTAAATCATGGAAGCGTAATAACCTATCAGTGCCTAATTGCTGCACTGGAAAATTGAAAATGGAATAGAAAACAGAGTTGGTAAAGTGCTTATTTACACAATTTGTTTGTACTTGATCATAACGTACTTATTTCGTTTGGAAAACTGAGCTGGTTGCTACCTCTATCTTTCACTTCAACTATGGCACGTCTTAGTTTATGCAGTGGTGGTTGGCACATGCAGTGGTGGGACATATCCAGGCACCGATCAAAATTTTATAGACAATTGATTGAAAAGTGGGTGTATAAAAGTGACTGCAGATGTTTGACCAATTTTGCCTAAAGCACAATTGGGCAGCTAGAGCAATCAGTTATATGATAGTTATTGAGCATGTTGCAAGTTTCTTACATATCCCTGTTGATCATTAGACTGATTTTTATCACTCATGGGAGTCAATTAGTAGTAGCTATTCCAAAAAACAGGTTTTGATGATTTTTTCTGTTAATTTGCATTGCTTAGGGGAATCAATAATGGGGCTATTTCAAATAATGAACCTCAAGTCTTTTGGGTAGATTAATACTCCATAAGAAAGACTATATATTTGATGACAATTATTTGGGGAAGAGCCGAGTTTCATGCAACATTTAAATTTATAATATGACCTAGTGAAATATTTGCCATTCCTGGTGAACTAATTTCAGTTTTTGATAAATATTTGTTACTTATAAAAAGTTTTAACCATGAAAATAGCTAAAATCGTGGTGATGCAATTTTAAATTGCTAGCGTTGTCTAGGGATTTGTCGTCGCTAGGACTAATAGTAGATTCAAAGGTATTATTCAACTCTCGTTGGAATCTGTTGGAATCTTTTTGACAAAATCAATACTTATGGTTTACGGATGATTGCAAATATTTAAATATTTACCTTCATGGGTGGGTTATCAAGGGCTTTACCTTGAAGATGTTCTTCCGTTAACCAAAAAAATGAAAATATTTGAAAAACTAAAGATAATTATTTGTTGTCTTGGATGGAATTTTCCACATTTGGTCTATTTGTTTTAAAATTTTAATTTCCTCTTCTCAAGGGAAATGAAAAGAAAAAAAAATGACAAAAAAACTTAAAAATACTTCACTAATGATAAAGAAATTCTCCAAAAAGCTTCAATTTTTGGGCTATGGCTGAAGGGGGAGAGGTAATGTAGGATTTTAGTAGCAATACGATTAGGAAAACAATGAGGAAAGCTTTGTCTGCTTCAAATTAACAAGGGCAAGTGCCAAAACAATCAAAGAAAATGCCAAAATAAGTGAATTCCCACTCCAAAAAGCTTCATTTTTTGGGCTATGGCTGAAGGGGGAGAGGTACTGTAGGATTTTACTAGCAATACGATTAGGTAATCAATGAGAAAAGCTTTTTCTGTTCCAAAATTAACAAGTGCAAAGGCCAAAACAATCAAAGAAAATGCCAAAATAAGTGAATTCCCTATAGTTTGATCTACCGACGTACTGGTGAACGAACATTTTAGAATAGTCGTGGAGCATTCTCGAACTGATTTTTAAGGCGTTGACAGATTTATGGGTTCCAAACAATCGTGCAATAACTACAACCGAAGCTGAAGAAGCAGGAAATATTAAGTTCTAGTGAACCAAACAAATAGCGATTGCTCGGGGATAGAGAGTGGAATATATTAGCGAGCCCTCTATTTATCCAGAGTGTCGTTACAAATAAAAAGGAATGAGAGATGCCATACAACCCGAAAGGGATTACCGAATAAATGACCGAAGGAGGGATGGGGTAAATGGGTTGGGGTTGTCACGTGGAAGTGTGAGTTTTTTATTTATTTTTTATTAAAATTCTTTTATACTCTCAAAAATTAAAAGCTTAATACAAAATATAAAAAAATATTATATTATTTTTTTTCAATTTTGTTTTCTATTTTTAAAAAAAGTTACTTTAAAATTTTTATACATTTTTTTTTCTTTAGTAATTTTTTTAACTTAATTAAAATAATTATATTTTTAGATTCGTTCTATTATGAAGAAACAAAAAACTAAAAAAATTAGAGGAATAAAAAAAAAGATAGAAAGGAAGTTCATTTATTTTTAAATTAATTTTTTTAAGTTCGTTGATTAGATAAAAATTGATTTTTTTTTTGTTTTTATTCAAATGAGGTAGTTTTTTCATTTTTACGCATCAAATGTATGAGAAGTTTTTTATATATTACAATATAAAAATATTTTTAAACACATATGTTATGAAAAATTTCTCATATATCACTATATGATAATATTTTTATATACACATAATTTATGAGAAAATTTTTCATACACACTTAAATTATAAGAAATTTCTCATATATTACTACATGATTATATTCTTATATACACACATGTTATGAGAAAATTTTTCATATATCAATACGTGATAATATTCTCAATAATATTATCAAATACAACATGTTACGAGAAATTTTTTCATATATTATTACATGATAAAATTCTCATACATACATATGCTCTGAGAAACTTCTCATATATTATTAGAGAATATTCTCATATATGAAAATATTCTCTTATACACACTTGTTATGAAAAATCTTTTCATATATCACAAGATGAGAATATTTTCATACACAGATATACTATGAGAAACTTCTCATATATCATTACATGAGAATATTCTCATACACACACAAGTTATAAAAAAATTTTCATACTCAGATTTCAAAATATATAAGAAGTTTATCATATATCACTATATGAGAATATTCTAGTATCTATACGTGCCATAAAAACTTTATATATATTACAAGATGAGAATATTATTATACACATACATACTATAAAAAATTTCTTATGTATATATTATTACATGAGAATATTCTCATGCACACACAAATTATGAGAAATTTCTCATACTCAGATTTCAAAATGTATGAGAAATTTTATATATCACTATATGAGAATACTCTCTATATGAGAATACTCTCATATACATACGTACTATAAGAAACTTCTTATACTCCGAATTCAAAATGTATGAGAAATTTTCATATATCGCTATATGAGAATATTCTCATATATATGCGTGCTATGAGTAACTTTCCATACTCATATTACAAAACATCAAAGGTAACACTGAGAATGTTCTCATAGTTTTAAACACTGAAAATGCTCTCAGTATTAATTTATGAGCAAATTGTTATGATTTTTTTTACATATATTATAAGATGAGAATATTCTCATATATACATACTATGAAAAAATTTCTTATATATCACTATATGAGAATATTCTCATATACACACATGTTATGACAAATTTCTCATATATCACTATATGAGAATATTCTTATATTCTCATATACACACATGTTATGAAAAAATTTCTCATATATTACAAGAAAAGAGTATTTTCATACACACATATACTATAAAAAAAATTTCATGCATATATTATTATATGAGAATATTCTCATGCACACACAAGTTATAAGAAATTTCTCATACTCAAATTTCAAAATGTATGAAAAGTTTCATGTATCACTATATGAGAATATTCTCATATACATACGTAATATAAAAAATTTCTTATACTCAGATTTTAAAATGTATAAGAAATTTTCATATATCACTATATGAGAATATTCTCATATATATGCGTGCTATGAGTAACTTCCCATACTCATATTATAAAACGCCAAAGATAACAGTGAGAATATTTTCACAGTTTATTGACACTGAGAATGTTCTTATAGCTTTAAACACTGAGAATGTTCTCAGTATTAAAAAATTCTCATTCATTAGTTGCTAATTTAATTTAAAACTAAGAACGACAAAATTAAAAGAAAAATATGTATGAAAAATTTATCATGCATGAAAAAAAATTATACTAAAAAATTTTTATTCATAAGTTGCTCATTTTATTTAGAATTAAGAATGACAAAATTAAGAAAAAAAATATATGATAATTTTCTCATACTATGCATGAAAAAAATTATACTGAGAAATTTATTATTCATAAATTGTTCATTTTTATTTAAAACTAAAAATAACAAAATTAAAAATATGTGTATGAGAAATTTCTCATACTAGATTTTGAAATAGTTCTTATTTTCTCTTAAAAATTAAAATTATCAAGGTTTTTTTTTTAATTTTTTAACTTTAAGCCAAAAGAAAAAAATTTAACCTTAAATTTTTTGCTAAACAAAAAATTAAGTTAATTAGAACTTCTGAAAAATGAATTTTAAAAAGTTATTTTTGTATTTTTATATATTTTTATATTTGGCATTCATATTGATTAATAGATCTCAACGAATAAAATGTAAAAGTATAAATTTTTCAATAAATAAATGCGTACAATAAAACCTAAAAATGTTTTAGAATTAAATTTTAAAAAACAAAAAAATAATAAGCGAGAGTAAAGAATGCTCACTAAATCATTGATGGTTAATTATTTCGGTGATTTATTTCCAGAGACTTAATGTTTGCATATATTTTTATAATCAAAATTATTTAATATGTAATATTTATTAAGTAGATCATTTGTGAAAAATATTAAATTAATCAGATATTGATAGTTATGTAACTAGATCACATTTGTTAAAAAACAAATGAATGGCAAATATAAGCTTACAAAAAATAGTGCTAAACAAATATAATTAAATCGTATAGCTATAGATATCCAATTAACTTAATATTTATTGGGAGTAATGAAATTAAGAAATACTATAAAATAAACGATTCCGATTATAAAAATATATTAAGAAAATAAAATTTTTAATTGAGCACAGTAAAATACTATTTTAAACCCAATTATTTTATAACTACTTTACCTCAATTGTTTTGAAGCATTCATTCGGTTATTATTTTTCGGTCAAAAAATTGGTGTGAAATAGTATTTCCGAAAAGGAATAGAAAGACTATTTCTAAATGAAGTTGCATAAAGCTTGTAAGAGCCCGACTTTTAGGTACATGTTCAGCGACAATAAGACGGATAATTGGATTAGAATTATTGTGTAATTAAAATCCTAACCAGCTAAACTTAGAACCGAAATTTAAGACCGAAAGCATTAGAATACGAAAGTGATCTCCCAATCCAAAGAATTATTTAATTAATATCTAAAAATCCTAAATTCTCATAAAATAATAATAAATAAATAAAAATAATAACAGTAATACTAAAAAATAGTAATAATGAATAAAAAAGTAACTAAATAAATAAATAAATAATAATAATGGCAGTCGTAATATTAAATTTAATAATGATAGTGATCATAATATTAAATTACAATCACTAAATTAATAAAGTCAAATTAAATTATGCCACTATGACAAACCCACCAACACACATTCTACAATAAATAAATAAATCAAATACATAATATACACACACACACACACGTATATATGGGATTATAAGTAGACCTATTAAACTGAATACATCAAACCCTAATTTTAAATCAAAATTTCACCTAATTGCAAAAATACTTAATTAAATAAAAACTTCACTACATAATTAATTAAATAATGACAAAATAATACTAAACTATAGAATTATAGTTCCAAACCTAAAGTTATTAATTTAAGTCAATACTAGTGAAAAAGTAACTAAAAATATACATCAAGTCACAAATTTATATAAAAGACTTAATTTAGCTCCACCACCATAATTAAATAATACTATAATCAATTTAAATTATAGAAATAAAGTACTAAACATAAAATTATTATATTAACTCAATTCCATAAAATTAGTGATTAAAAATATACAATTAATCAAATTTTGAACACTTTTCTTGAATAATGTAGTATAAATATATCAGTCAACTTTTAATATATCAACATAATCATCAAGATTCAAAATTGGGGCCAAAAAGGACCCCTTGGCCAGTCACCCTTGGAAACCCTAGCACCCAACCTAATTTTTTTATTCAAGCTGTCATACTTGTCATATTTGCATGCAGATTGTGTGGCTTACTCTTACACACACCATCATGAGGGCTCCACTAACAATTTGATTTTAAAAGACAAACACCCCCCTCCCATTTTCAGCACGCACTTCTCCCAAACCAGAAAATTTGTGCTCTCTTGTTTGCTAAGTGTTCTAGGTACTGCTTGAAAGGTTCTACTAACTACTAAGAGAGTGAGGCAAGCTTTGGTGTTCTAGCCCTTGAAGCTTATCTTGTTAGTGTTTATCTTCAAGATCCTTCATCTTCAACAACTCCAGCCACATCTAAAGTAGAAACAACACTTTTATACTCTAATTTTTCTAATTCATGGTCTATTTGGCTCAAGAATACAAGGGATTAAAATCCATGCTAAAAAACTTTTGAGATGAGGTTTTGAATCCAAGAATCATTTCTATTTTCTCCCTTCATCATTCCTTTTTACTTTCTTGATTTTGATTCTCAATAATGGTATATATATTTTTGGGATAATTAATTGTAACATAAAAAAAAATATAAATTTTCAAGGGACATACCCTAGGTAATTACATAAGTAACCAGTAGAAAAAAAAATATCTTATAACAAAGAGAACCCATCCCCCACCGAAACGATAGGGTACCTTACAACACTTTTGCACATGCAAAGAAAACCAACCCCCGCATTACAGCGGGAGAAACAACCTAATAAAACAAAACCATGCACAACCAGCATGGATAGGAAAACACCAACATACAAACAAAGGATAGGACCAATAAAACAAGTCAAAAAACTAAAAAACTCCTAATTCCTACTGAAGATTGGCTCTCGCAAAAGATAATAGGTTCTAAAATTTAGACAGGAACAAAAAAAAAAAAGAAATCCAGCAAGTAAAATAGGTCATCCAAACCCAAGAAACTTGTCAAAAAGAACTAACTAAGGAGAATAGCAAAACCTAAAACCCAGCCAAGGTAAACTAGACCCTCAGATATAGTCACACTCCCCAACTCAAGAGAGAAAATGATAGAGTCAAGATCACCCCTGCAGAAGTGATGAGATAAATCCATACCAAATATGGTCCCTAAAACAAAAGTCCAAAGGTAACACCATCAAAGATCACCCCAAGACTCCTTAGAAAACCTGTCAAAGTATCATAATATGGCCAAGAAGACCTCAAACCCCATCAGCTCAGGAGGCTAAAGAACGCTGGTCTCAAACCACAGCGCTAAGGAATAAGAGATAGAACAACCCCAAGAAAAATCTCAACTCGAAGACAGTAGGCCAGCGCCGAAGAAACTCCAACATTGACCCCATCTATGCACCTTAACCTACGTAGCCTAACCAGATGAGGAGTTGAGCCCCTCCCAACCAGATAATAACTCAACCAACAGAAGCGATCGAGGACCACTGATAACTGATTCAGCCCAACCTCGGTCCCCGAGACCCCAAAACCCACAAACAAGTTGTGGGTGCCAGCAAGCGCATTTGAACGGGTCTGAGGGCCATCTAGGCAGACTCAAACACAAATAAACCCAAATAAACGCTATTACCTGAAATAGTCACAACCACAAATAATTCACCGCCTTAGGCACACCATTAATCAAAACTCCGTAAAGAATTCTAAGAAGAGCCATGCAAACTACTTCAAAGAAACTGAATATATATTAACCAATGTTAACCAATGGGACCCACACTCCGTATATAAGACCCGTGGGCCCCTTTAAGCTTCTCGGTCTGTTATTGAGACTGCAGCAAAATTGATTTGCTTGACCTGAAGGCCCCCACAGATTAATGAAAAAACCCATACTTTACCGGTTCCCACAAAGCAAAAATAAAAAAATGGGCCAGGACTGCTCTGCCCAAGCAAAACATGCTGCCCAATTTTCTGCACATGCAGACTGCTCTGCCCAAATTTTTTGCACCTGCAGACTGCAGGAAACTCCAAAACAAGCTTACTCACGCAGAGGCGCGTGTACAGCGGCTCATCTTCACCAAATCAGCAGGTGCAGAACACCAAATCAACGGACATGTGCACACAAACGGTCTCTTCAACCGCCGGAACCAGACCATATTCCATCGCAATATCAGCGCAGAACACCAGATTCAAGCTCTAACCATGGCAGAAGCTTCGACGCACAACTCCACCGAAACTGAAAATCGACGTCGTCGACGGCGGCCACCAGGGAGGATGTCTGGGTATCGAACTGGGGGACACCACCGCTATTACCATAAGGACAAACAACCTGATGAACTCAGTCTATGAAACCCAGATTGATAACAACGAGAAGCCAAAAACAAAGATCTCCAGGTCGAATAATATCATCCATATATAAGATAAAACAAGCCTGATTCAAAGCTGACAAAATATCACTATAAAAGCTGATTCACTAAACACAGAATCAGAAACGCCACTACTTCAAACCCAGACGTGTCCAGAAACCAGATAGAAACAAAGAAGATTATACCACACGACTGGTTCGACCCAAGGAAGAATCTCTCACACAGACCACCTCAGATACACACCAAACCATGGCTACACCTCCCCGAGCTCAGTCTAGACCTGGGGCACCGTCCATGGAACCACAACAGTACCCAAAGAGAGCAAGGTTGAACTCATTTCTAACTCCATATTTTCAACACGCACCAAAAACTTCAAAACAAACTTAAATCCAGGCTTAACTACAGATCATATTGTTGGGAGAATTTCTAACGTCGACATAAAATCTATGCTCGGGGATCCAGAAAATACATATTTATTAAACTTTCAACAATTTACAGAATCTGAAATTACAGAGAATGAAAT